>MU223249.1:1714021-1768517 GCA_018584345.1 Thuja plicata
AAGATCTTAAACTAAAAGTTAATGGCATGCAAATACTTATCAAGAAACTGAAAAAAGAATTAAGGAATTGTTCTTCAAATGATTTGGGAGAAGTAGTCAAAAATTTAAATGAAGAAAATTCATCTCTAAAGGATCAGATTGAAGAATTAGATGAAAAGATATGTAACAATCAAGATGCCTATGTTGATCAAGTCAAAGTAAACAAGCAGTTAGATGAAGAACTAAGACAAGCAAACATGGAAATCTTGGAGCTAAGAAACAACAAAGATAAGATGGAATTTGAATTGATTGCAACAAAGAATCATATTGACAAGTTACACACAAGAAAGGATCTGATAGAATCATAGTTGTATGCTCAAAAGGTTAAAGGAGATACCAGCGGTATAGGATACAAGGAAGCACAAATTCAGATTGATGCCATGCAAGAAATAATGAAAGCACCATAGCACATCACAGATACTAAGGAGATTGGAAATCTGACTAAAAACAATGTTGAACCACCTAAGGATGAATTCAAGCTAGTTGACCATACTTTTTATGCCTGTAAAAAACATGGACATATTGCAAGGAATTGTAAAGAGGTAAGACCCTTCAATGGTTACTGTTATTCATGCAATAGTTTTGGTCATAGAGCTATGAATTGTAAAACAAGTTAGAAGAACAAGAATCAGAATAATCAAATAAATCAGAATCAGCAAAGACAAAGAAGTTATCCTCAGCAAAATCTTAGAAGCCCTTAGAACATTACATGTTAGATATGTAATTACAATGAACACACAACCAAGCAATGTAGTATGATGAATAACAACATCAGACCTCTTATCATTTTTCATTCATGTGGAAAGGCTGGACACATCTCAAGGTCTTGTAGATCAAGAACAAAAGGACAAGAGAATCCTAAGAAGTCTTTGTTTGAAGAATCAGGAGAAATCAAGTTTGTGGAAGCTAAAGATAAATCAGATAAAATATGGGTCAAAGTAAAGAAGGATAAAGAAGAGAACAAGGTATTAGATGCATCCTCAGTGGATGCACCTTCTACTTTTGGTTAGTTGACCCTCATGGTCTTAGGGGGAGCTATTCTAGCTCTAAACCCCTGCGTGACTAGTATACTCACCTCCAAGTATGTGCCTTAGATTACAATTGTTTGGTGACATTATGATGCAGTATGCAAGAGAACATGGTCTATATTGTTATCAGGAACAAGAACAAAAGTTACAGTTGCTTTCTGTGTCCATGCGGCAAGTATTAATGGTGGAAATCTACTTGGAAATCACCAAGTGATCACTCGCGGTCATAATAAATGATTGGAGATCATAGAAGCCCTAGCAGTTGTATTGTTAATGCATTATAATTGTTCTCTACAATGAAGAAATGAGATTGATAATCATCATTTGTTAAGGAAAGTCACTTGAGTTTGAAATGAAGCCCAAGCACGGACACGTCATTTTGGAAATCAGTTGAAAACTGACTTAGCAATCGAGTAAGCGGTTGGATAATCAAAGGAGCACATGCAGTTGAGTAGTAAAGAATCACAATTACATTCTTTAGTAGAGATTGATATCAAGAAACTCTTTGAGACATCTCAGAAGTGATTTATCAGTATGCTTCAACGCATAAATTTCATGAAGTGGAATTGATCAAAATCTTGTTGAGCAGTGTTCTATGTGAAAGCATCAATATAGCCGTTGGAGATATATATTTTTTGGAGCCAACCTGATGTTATCTTTGGAAGTGCATATTTATTATTAATCATCTAAGTGTGAATACAACAATAGAGCGTTCACATAAGAGAATAATTGATTGAAGATACAATTTGAAATATCATGTGAAGAAGTAGATAAAACTATTATGACAGTTCCACAAGATTATGCACCCGTGGCTAAGGACATGGAGGATACATTCGTGATTGATAATGTTGAAGTATCAATGGAAAAAATGGATATTGATCTAGACAAGTTTTAAGAAACATTTGTGAGTACTCAAGAGACTGAGAGTCTTTATATCAGAAAGAAGATCTATTGATTTAAGATATCACAGAAAAGGAAGCAGATAAAGAGAAGACTGAAGTGATGGATAGTTCATCATCATTGTTGTCAAGTTTCACACCCATAATAGACTTAGACTCATGGGGAGTAAATAAGTAAGGGAGAGTATATAATCCTAAGGAGTCATGAAAAATAAATCAGTTATTACATAAGAGAAGTATATGAAGAAGAGGCTCAGTGAATTGGTTAGCAAATTTACACTTGATCTTAGTTCACTCAAGGCTAGTCAAGCATCCTTGAAAGAGTTTGCAGAAAAAGGAAGAGAAGATAATATCAAATGGGGAGTAAAGTAATGTTTAGAATATGGAGTATGTAATATGATCAAGGTCCTAGCATAGACTTGGAGAAAATGGAGAAGCTACAATATGCATTATGCGCCCATCCACAGATTGTCAATTCACTGATTGCATTTTGGGAGAAAGAGATCTAGAAGTTGCAGATTGCATATCAAGATATGTATACTGAGTAAGTACAAAGAATTTTTTTTGAGCACCTTTGTCATTAATGTCAAAGGGGGAGTAGAGTATGAAGAATATGGAGTCTAAGAGGGAGATATAATATAGAAAGTTTTTGTATAAGAGTACAAATAGTAACTTCACCATATTCCTTTGTTGCTAGTAATGAAAAAGGGGAGATTGTTGGAAAGTTAACTATACTGGTGTATATGAATCTATTTAGTTTTTTTACTATGGAACAAAGTCATATGAATTTTTGGAGTTAGCACACATTATCAAAAGATCAAAAATTGGCTAAGTACAGAAGGCTGGACAGTTAGCAAAGTACCAGAAGAATAGAGCATCAGTGCACATGCATACGACCAAGTTAGGAAATTATCCTTTGAAGATAATATTTTAAGTATGTATTCATGATAATTATAAGAGAGCATGATCATATCTTCAACTATGAAGAAGTTACAGCAAGATGAAGTGACTGAGACAGTAAAGGGCAGAACAGGACAGAGCAAGGAACAGACTGTTATAGTTTTGATTAGCATGTGTTCATTTGTTATTAAAATTATATGTGCCTTGGAATATAAGCTTATGAGTATTTTTACATGCTAATTATAAGAGAGCATGATCAGATCTACAATTATGAAGAAGATATAGCTAGTTGAAGAGGTACAGCCAGTGAATGCTAGAACAGGATAGAGATCATTGAAAGAGCCGACAGAGATTGTTTTGGTACATAATTTGCACATATACTCAGGACTTGCATCCTTGGATTAATGATTTTTAGTGGTCTAATACTATGTGGTTAAATGTGCATGATTTGATTCATCAGGAGAAAAAATTTAGAGCTAATTTGGTGGAGCAGACTGTGTGAAAAGATGTGTCTATTTTGTTTGAGTAAAGCAGTTATAATTAATGTTAAGACAACTTAATGAAGGCTTGCATGGTTATTTAAGTGATCAAGATAGATGGTAAAAGGTTTCCTAAAGCCAAAATGTTCATTTCTTTTGAGGAAGTACTTATAGAAGGTCATTTATGATCGAAGAAGTTACGAAAGCTAGAGATAAGAAAGTAGAGCAAAGTGTAAAAGCAGCAAAGCTATATCTGTCATATGTTGATGATATATATATTGAAGTAGAAGCTTTCAGAGTGAAGACAAGATTGTTGTAGCTATTAAAAAGAGGTTAAAGCATCAGTGCACAAAAGGAACTGATTAGACAAGCAGTGTCATAGCAGCAATTCACCTTGCGAATATAGTGTGTATCAAAGATCCAGAAGGTTGTAGCCTTCACTATTTGAGCAGTGAGCTCTTGGAAAGTGAGTCCACCACCCCTAACAGGGTTATTTTAAAAGACTCCTAATAGGGTCTGACCCTTAACAAGGTCACTGTACTTCATACATTGTAAAGACAACTCCTAATAGGGTTAAGGATCTTCTAACAAGGATCATAAGAAACTAGTACAGAATATTTGTGGGTACTAATTCCCACTGGGGTTTTCCTCTAATCAAGGTTTCCCCATAGTCATATCATGTGTTATGTGTTATTTTTTTAAGACTCATTGGATGTATATATGATTTATGTTTAAGATTGTTGAAATAGAATAATTAGTGAAATACTAATTCACCCCCCCCCCCTCTCAGTATTTCCAACAGACTTTTCATTAGCCAAGAAACTGCTCGAAGTAGGCTATTATTGGCCTACCATGGAGAAAGATGTTATTCAATTTTCAAAAGCATGTCTTAAATGCCAGACACATGAAAATCTTATCCATGCGCCTACCAGGGAACTTATACCTTTCATAACACATTGACCATTTCAGCAATGGGCCTTTGACTTGGTTGGACAAATATATCCCAACTCTTCAAATGGACACAAGTTCATCATTACAACAACTGAGTATTTCACAAATTGGGTCGAGTCTATGCTGCTAATCGAAGCCAGTGGAAAATAGGTGGCTATGTTCATTCTAAACTACATTATTTATAGATATGGGATACCCTCTTCAATTGTAACAGACAATGGGGGGCAATTTAAAAATCAAGACATTAATGATCTTTGTGAACAATTCCATATCACTCAACATTGCTCCTCAATCTATTATCCTCAAGGTAATGGACAGGCTGAGGCATCCAACAAGAATATTCTCAAGATCCTACACCAAACTATAAGTAATTCTGGTAGAGACTGGCATCTACAACTAAATCTGACACTATGGGCCTACAGAACAAGCATAAGAACACCAATTGGAGCCACACCATTTTCTCTAGTCTGTGGTGCTGAAGTAGTACTACCCATTGAGGTTGAAATCCCATCTTTACGGATATATTTACAAGGTCTTGTTACTGACGAGCAGTACCACATAGATAGGGTGAATTCTCTGGACCTACCAGATGAGCGCAGACAACAAGCATTCGGTCACCTCAAAGTGTATCAAGGATGTATGTCCAAAGGTTACAATAGGAAGGTCAAACCATGCAAATTTAAAGTGGGAGATCTCGCCTTAAAGAAGAATCCTAAGAACCAGCCAAACAGGGAGAAGAAAGGAAAATTTGAACCTAACTGGCTGGGACCTTAGGTTATCACTGCTACTTTTGGGATTGGATCTTATCAACTGGCTACACCTGAGGGAGATGTTCTTCTAGATCCTATCAATACTCTACATTTGAAGTGGTTCTACGCTTGATGTTAGGCTAGCAGAGCCTGTACAACAAAAAATTCTTTCAAAATACCAAAAACATTCAGAAAATTGATCCTGAAGAAATCCAAAAATAGTGAAAAAGTCCTACAAAATGGATATCCTTGGTGAAAACCTGGTAAACATGTGCCTTGATACTACAAAAATATTTAAAAAAACAAAAATAGAAAAAAAATTGAAAAGGAGAAAATTGCCTTGATGAGCACCTGGTAAAACATGCATCTTGGTAGCTAAAAAAGAAAGAAAAGATCTTGCCAAGTGGTGAAAACCTGGCAATCAGGCATCACTTGTGTTATGCACTCCATCTATCAAAGCATTATTGATACTAGGCCTTCATAATTTTACCTATACTCATACGCTGACTTCATTTTCCTACAAGACTCTCTTATCCTCGCTTGGGATTTGTCTACATTTATGTCTTAGGAATAACTCATTATGCACTAGGGGCATCTTTGCTAGTATAGTAGGTTATGGTTTCTAGGTCGCTCTAGGATGGTTTTCCCCACAGACACAATGTTTCTTGATACATGCAAAACAAATGTCACTTTCCAAAACAAGGGTGTCTTTTCAAAATTCCCATATCTAGACATGACATTTATAGTGACAACATTCCTACCAAGCTATATTGGATCATAAACATGAACGGATTATCCTATGAATGCAATGACATGGACCACTATATTACTTGTATTCCAATTTTTTAATTGATGAATCTTTACTGTGTTTGACATATGAATGAATAAGTACTACTTAAACACATAGTTTTCTATTGGTTTGATTATGATTCTTTCATGTCCTGATGATGTTTTCAACTAGGGGCATCTAAGTAATTATAAATTTTCTTTGATTGATTCACAATTGATGATTTGTTATGTCTTCTTAGTTACTCAATGATGTCTGTGCAAAGACAAAGAGTCACAAGGATAGGGGGCATAATGTTTTCTTGAATTTCTATGTATGGTGATTGTTCCAAATGATCCTATAAATTTCACCTAACTTGGATGTTTATGGTAAGAGCTGCTACTATGGGTGGATAGCCGCATATATCTCGATCTTCGTTATGTGTAAGCTACGGTGAAGTTGAAATAATTTCCTTGTCTATTTTCTGATCCAAATTCTTACTAAGGTATATGAATCATAATGTACCCAAGGATATGAATTTTAAAGGTCATTATAGGTCCAATATCTTGCCTTAATCAGAATCTGGTGTATTAAAAGGAAGGTGACTATTTTGTTATCCTGGCTTCTATGCCTTGATTCCTAAGTCTATTTCTGACATTTCAATAAAACATTGTATTCATACTTTCATAATATTAGTGGGTATTAGTGATGGTTGTACTATCAGGTGGTTTCTATTCCAAAAAGTGCCCAATGATGATAAAGAGCTATACATTTGCATACCAATGACAAAGTCCTAAGAGTCTGCATACAGTTGCATTTAGAGATTGCATGTTACATTTATAAAGGTAGTAAATGCATAAAGACTTTTTTGTGCTAAAACATGCTTTCTATCTTCTTCTAAAAACCAAGTTAATTACATCATCCATATTATTGATATATCTATCATTGCACATCCATAGCATACATTTTGCATTCATGAAAATAATTAATAGGAAAATACAAAAATAAAGCATCCATGCATTGCATTTTTACTTTTTCATCCTAAAGTGCATCCATACATCTATATTGCATGAAAGGGAAAATAAAAAAGAAACATAAATTTGCATTTTTACACGAGTATCATTTAAAACATATTTATATCAGTAATCACATCAAATCAAAATGATATCTAAATCTAACTCATCAAGAGACCAAGATATCATCACATGTGAAAAATTCATCTACCACATCTATCAAAGCAAAGGGAACTCATGAAACATGTCAGAGTCAAGAAGCTGCATCAGATATATATTCATCACAACATGGTACAAATCAAAATATGGAACAATATGCATAAAGAATATCATAGTATCAGTGAGGCCAAATGAATCAGATATACATGAATGATATATAGTATCCTGGTCTACTAGTAAGGCAACGGCAGTGGTGACCCGAGCCTCTAATGCAGTAATTCTGGCTTGGAGATGCTCTCTCTCCTGCTCACATCTAGAAAGAGGATCTCCATCTCTACCTGTCTCCTGATCCTGGGATCTGTCCTGTCCTCTATCCCATGGTCTATCCTGTGACCCCTACTATCTATGTTTTTGTTGCTCTCCTGTAAGCAATGGACCAATATCTCTCCGAGGAGCTACAAATCTAAACCTCTGGCGCCTCCCACTACCACTGGCACCACCTGTATCCACAAACTCACCACCACCACCCCTATCATCTCCATCATAACCATCATTAGGAGGAGGATGCCTGCCATCTCTACCATCCCTACCACCATCATGACCTCCATGTTTGCCAGGAGCCCTGTCTCTCTGTGCTCCTCCCCTACTTTTAACAAGTTGATCATCAAGATCATAGTCTAATGTCTCCTCTATGCAAGGAATGATCTCCTTAGGCACAATGAAACACAAAAAAGGGTACTAAAGCATCTCTGCCGCATATCTGTTAGAGACACCTACATCAACAACATCAAGATGGAGATCCCAGTCTACTCCCACCATATCACGGATCTCCTGGTGTGTTGTCTCATACTGTAACTGTGCACCCATAATGGTGTCTCATCTCTGGTCTAGGAATATACAATGATGTCCACTTTCCTACCCTACCAATGACCGTACTATCTCAGCACTCTAGAAATCACAAACCGCTCTACAACATATCTGGTCCTACCTATAAGATATTGGCTCCGACATAGATAGGCTACCTGCCATGTGTCCAAGGTCCACTCCTCACAATCTAAATATGGTCACCAGACGACCTCTGTCATATCATCAAAAAGGCAGCGCCAATACTCAACCTTGCCTAGATGGGGCTATTGAATTAGGCCTACATACATATAAACATAAGGCTACTCCGGTGCCCTCTGTCTATCTACAATTGGCAATATCACAGGGATGTGCTCCCAGGCCCAGATCTAAAGAATAAGGATCCCAATAGTCATACTTTGTGTATAATGGTATACTATTTCATGAAGCTCTATGTACATGTGGGCTAAAATACAGCTGCCCTAGGCAAATTTCCATCTGTGGGTAACCATATGCTCTACCATATCTACCCAGCCAACCATGAATCCATGCTGACCTCTGTCTGGCATCAGGATGCTGCCTACCAGACCTACTAAGTACACTAATAGTCGATCATAATGATTGACCATGTAATCCCAAGACAAATATCTCTGATTGATGGTGTCATCCTAGGAATATCTACATGCAGCACCAATCACCACGATCTCCATCAACTCAAATCTCACCTCATGCCCGATCATCGGCACTCGAAGTATCTGCCAGACATCCTCAGGAGTCATTGTGATCTCACTAGTTGGCAAATCAAAGGTGTTGTGCTCTGAGTGCCATCTCTCGGAAAGAGCAGTCAAAAACCCATGATTTACTCTAATCTTGGGTAAACCCATCAAAGAGCGCAATCCGCATCGGATCACAGTAGTCTACTCATCATCCAAAAAGTAGCCTGGACAATGCAAGCACACGACCAGGGTAAGTGCCGCAAAATGCAACTACCTCAAAATGGGTCTGTTTTGGACAAAAATGATAATGCATCAGTATCCTATCTACAACAAAGGGGTAGGCTCCTAATCAGCTAAATAATTCCAAGTTCATGACACACAAATGGGTCAGACAGATTAAGTTTCTAAAGTCTCCTAACAAGATACGATTATGAAACAGAAGGGTGTGATCCATTTTACTAGATATGATCCTGGAAATATAGGATGCGGTGGAGTTTGCAAGGTGCAATCCATGAAATATAGGATGCGACCCTAAATATTGAGTATGAGCCTAAGTAGACCGGGTACAACACACTAATGAATTTGAACTAAAATAAAGACAAAAATAATGAAAACAGATGCGGTCTAGAGTATCCTGGTTATGAAGTAGGAATCTAGAAAAACCAGATGTGATCTAGGAAATACCGGATGCGACACGGGATTTATAGATTGTGATCTAGAATCCCAGATGCGATTAAAAATTGCAGGGGCTATAAAAGCTACAAAAATACATGAAATTGAAATTTGCAAAATTCACAAGGTAGTTTTTTGAGCACCTACCGATGGTGGGTAGTCGACTGGGCACTAATGTCACTAGCTCATCTCAAAATGATGCTTTCTCACAGGGACTACCATCTTCTCTGTAGAGATCTCTGAATTACTATGGAGGAAAGTGAAAATGAATAGTGAAATGGTAATTTTTGAGGCTTATATTGGTCTTTTGAGCCATTTAGGAGTTCCAAAATTCCTCCTAGACATTTACAATTACATTTTTGTTCTCTTTTTGATCAATTGGGAACCAAATCGAAGGTGCATAAGATGTTTTCAGTAGCACAAAACAATTCTTATGACAATTTCAAAAACTACAGATTTGTTTCATTTGTTCCAAACATAGGTCAAAATTGCACATTTTACCATAAATCTTGGTCTGACATCATGTTATCAGTCTCATCACACACATTTTCATGTAATTAACTTGGTACTCATGTGTTTATTTTTAAAACACACCTTCTTTTCCACTTCTTCTACTCCATTCTTTCTTGTCCTAACCGCTTCATGCAAGTGATATGTTCTTTCAACTAAGGGATTTTATTCTTTTCCTTCGATTTTGTTGCCGAGGGGGCATGATCATGTTAGAAACACTGAGAGGGGGGGCTGAATTAGTGTTTGTCTATTAATTACTTTTCAGAAACTTAAACATAAATCAAACATATATTTACTGAAGCTTAACATAAGAACTCATAATGCATGATATGATTATGGGGAAACCTTGATCAGAGGAAAACCACAGTGGGAATTAGTACCCACAAATATTGTACTAGTATAGTGAACCTATTAAATTTCCTTTGCCCTGTTAGAAGCAGTCTTTACAATGTAAGTACAATGACCTGGTTAAAGGTCTGACCCTATTAGGAGTCATTTACAAAACCCTGTTAAAGGTATATGGCTCACTGCCCAATAAGATGAAGGCTACAACCTTCTGATAGTTGATATACACTATATCAAAAGTGAACTACTGTGATGAAACTGTTGTCTGATCAATTACATGTATGCGTGAATGCCCTTACTCTTTTAAAGAGCTTTATCAGATACTAACTTCATCATACTGCTCTTCTATATCTTTCTCTTGCATATTAATTGACACATGTAACATAACTTTACATTACATACTTATATGTTCATACCCGAATAGACGTGACCCAAAATAAGACTTGTGGTCGGCCCTAAAACATAATACACAATGCTTCCAAGAAAGTCAGCTTAAGTGTGTTTAAAATAATACTAATTACATCATTACAAACATATAATCAAAGGTGCTTGGCCATTACATAACAAAATAATTCACGCTGATCAAAAAACAAGTCGGCTTCCATGCTTTGTCTTCTGGACTGTTGGTGTACTGATCTGTCTATAACTTCTCCATACTATCATGTCATACCATGTGTGTCTGGACTTAGTATTTAGACATCACATAGAACATATATCTAAACACGCATACTCAGATTTGATGTCTCGCACATGCACTGATGTGTTGATCGCTGTATATCTATGTCTGCCATGTTTCCATACTTAGTCATTTTATCTTCTAAGTTATCTTTGAGAGAAACTTAATATGAATTTGTTTCCATGATGACAACACAAAATTAGTCATATGTCCTTTAGGAGTCAAATTTCCAACAATCTTCCCCTTTGTTATTTATGGAAACAAAGGAATGTGGCCAAGTTACTCAAAATGACTTAACACCAAAAAACTGTATATCATAACATCTTTTACATATATACACATATTTCTCTCCATATGTACACATTCTATATTAATCCCCCTTTGACATTAATGACAAAGGTGTACAAAAACTTATACTTTCCAAGATACTTACTCCATGTAGACTTCAGGGTACACAATCTGAAGAGATTGGATCTCTTTCTGCCAGAATACTTTCATTGAATCAACTGTCTGTAGATGTGCCCATAATGAATATGTCAGCTTCTCCATTTTTATCAGATCCATGCAAGGACCTTATCATATGTCACAATGGTGGCATCAACCTGTTTGATGTTCTCATTTAGGACTACTAGAGAGGGGGCAAGTGCATTTCTTAACTGAGTTTGTGTAACTCTTATCTTGCTGATCTCTAACTTAGCCTTTTCAATTTTGTCTAACTGACCTTGAGAGAAATTATTACATATGTTCATGTCATGCATGGATTTCTCAACTTATTTTCTAATGCTTTCCACCATGATCTCTGCCTCTTCTATCTTTTTAATGTGCTCAGAGGTGAATTTTACTCTGTCCATGCAGTTTGCTATGACTTTCTTTCCCTTAGCTACCAATTCTTTCAATATGGATTGCCCAATCTTTAAAGAGTTTAAGTCTAAGGTAAATTTCTTTACCAATTCATTTAGGCTCTCCTTTTTGTATTTATCTTCTGCAATTCTAGTAGCTGAGTCTACTAGGCTTGTAAAATATGATTTGAAGTTTGTTAGAATGCTGTCCACATCTTCAATTGATTGAACTTTGGCTACTTTCTTGTCTGTAGGCACTAAGTCATTTAACATGTTTACTGATTCCAAAAATCAAGGGTTCCTCATAACTTGTTTCTCTTTTGATTTTTCCATAGCAAGAACACTAATCTTCATTAAGTCCTCTTCTCCCCATGCATCAAGACTTGCTGAATCAGGAGTTAACCTTGACAACAATGAAGTAGATGGTTGAGTGGATGGTGAGAATATAGTATTCTGATTGGTATCCATGCATTCACTCTTTACTGGTATCTCTTTTACTGGTGTCACATTATCTTGAGTGTCTTTTTCTTCATTCAAGTCAATTGGAACATTGGAGGGAACTTCATCTTGTTGTATAGATGTATCATCAGTGCACATCTCTTCAGTGCTTACAAATGCTTTATCAAATTTGTCCATGTATTTGTCAGATGCTATCATGGATATCTTGATATTATCAACCACTATAGTATCTTCTGATTCTTTTGTTGTATTAGAAGCTATTGTCATTGAGGGTGCTGAAACCTGTGGACTTGTTATAGGTGATATTTGAATCACTGGTTTTGTAACTTGTTTGGGAGGAGCTAGAGTTACCTTTGTAGTAGGTGTCATTGATGGATACATGTGTCTATCCATAAACACTTGTGTAAATTCCTTTTCAGTTTATTTTCCTATCTTCTCATACTCTTTGTTCATAATTTGAAGAGTCCTTGTCTTGGTTCTTAGATGAGGCTTCACCAAATCTAATAGTATTTCCTTCTCATCATGTGAGCATACAGGGAGAATATTATCCAGTGATTATTCTCTTATCCTCATGTCTTCCTCAATTGCATGTCTCTTTATGATCTCCAATATGTTCCATAACTTATCCGGTATCACTGTTTTGAGTTCAAGAACTGACTTCTTAAACTTAATCATATGAGATATGATCATAGAGTGTATCTCAGTTTTATCAATCTCTTGATACTTTTCAAACACTTTAGCAATTGTATCTAGTCCACCTTCATTCAAAATCCTGTTCCTTAAGACATTTAGACTAGGTCTACATCCTACATCAGGAGGAGCTTGAGTATTCCTTGCTTTGCTCTGTGTGTTCCTTGAGGATGGGTGATTTATGGGTGCTTCCTTCCTTCCTCTAGACTTCTTGCTTGGTATAGAAGGTGGAGATGAGTCTAGGTCAATGGTGGTAGAGGGTGCAGAGGTGCTCTCTACTTTCTTCTTCTTCTTCTGGATCTCTTTAGCCTTCTCAAGTTCTTTGGCTATCTTGGCTTCTCTAGCTTTGTCAAGATCTTCTTGAGTGACTCCATGAATTTTCAGAATGCTAGATGTAATTCTGGATGCCTTCCTTTTGTTATCATCACTGTGTAAGATAGTATCAACTTCATTAGTATTTTCTTTGTAGGTGCCCCACCTTGGCTCATTAGGATCTTTGGGTGAAGACAATAGAACTTGTGCATATCCTTCTAACACATGTTCCTCCACTTCATAACCAAGAGGATGAATCCATTTGGTTCTAGGTTCAACTGCCTCCATGTAAGTACAATCTATTTCTACCATGAAACATATCGTATCCTTATATTTTTAAACTATCTTCTCAGATAATCTAAACCTTTTCTGCACCTTGATCCTCAATTTCTTGATATCCATATCCATGGTGTCCCTCACTGCTCTCTAAAGTGGCTTTTAGTGAAATCTGAGACATTGTGGGTTTACTCCTGTCTAGGTAAAGGTTTGCAACCTTTCCAACAATATGGAAGTACAAGTAGATGATCAAAGATCCAAACCTGAATATCTTGCTCCTATCATGCTTGATGATTTGAATCTTGTCAATCAATTGAGCAAGCAATATCTCACATAGATTGTATTGAGTGTTATCCTTCACCATTCTGATAGTTGCTAGGACTGTTGGTGTAGAGATACTATTTAACCTACTTTATTTCTAAAACTTATACCCAAGTATCATAGTTAGAAGCTTTATGTCATTTTTCTTGATAGGGTCAACTATCATCCCGCGCTTGTCACTTCTCGATAACAAAACTTGTTCAACTTGCTTCTTGACATCCTTGCCAGTAGGAAGAACTGGTCCAGTTTTAGAAAGTCTAGTTAATTCATGGATTAGGTCTATAGTGATGCAAACAAGAACCTCACCAATCTAGTAAAGGTCATCATGTATTCTGCTTAGTAAAATCTTCACCCATTCTGGCTCATCAAACTCATGCGCATTAGAGTATTCGAAGATAGGGTTATCGATCAAGTGTGTGAACTCATCCTTGAATGTGTAGTTAGGTTTCATCATAGATCCCATATGAGTGGCTATGATGATATCTCCTACTATTTCCTTTTTACAATAAATGTACACGTGGATATCTTCTACGTGAACAACACCTAACGGGGTTTTGGAGAAAGCTCCTTCCACATCATCTAGTATGGATTTGAATGGATAATTCTTAATACAAATATCTTCCTCTCTATAATATCAAATACAACTGGAGTCGCCATACTTACTTGATGATTTCTTAAATAGGGTTTCACAAAAATCTGAAACGGCGCGACTGCTAGGGTTTCATTTCAACTTCACAACTGTGCTTCTTAACCACCAAATCTGTTATGCTTTCATGCTTTGATGCTCAGTGCTCCTGTGCTCTCCAAATTCTATGATCTTGAATGCAAATGTGAAGATGATCAAAGACTTGCATTCTTTTATAAAAGTTACTGTATTTAATGTTTGCAACCGTACATAGTTTTCAAAGTGAATCTCAAACTTTGTTCAGAATGCATTATAGATGATGTGTGTATGCATACTTCATCCAACTATGATCATAAACATAATTTCATAGGAGCATAATTAGAGGTGATTATACCAGCCATGTAGGGGTTCTAAGCTAGAATAGCTCCCCCTAGGACCAAGAAGGTCTACTCAACCAGAAATAGAGGATGCGTCCACTATGGATGCATCAAATACTTTGTCAACATCATTTTCCTTCTTTACTTCAACCCAAATTTTGCTTGAATCTTCTTTTGCTTGAACAAACTTGAATTCTCCTTCTTCTTCAAATAGTGATTTATTAGGATCCTCTTTCTTTTGATTTTTGGATCTACAAAACCTTGAGATGTGTCCAACCTTTCCACATGTGTGACAAATGATAGGAGGTCTGATGTTCTTGTTCATCATGCTACACTTCTTTGTTGTGTGTCTATTGTAGTTACATATTTGACATTTAGTGTTCTGCAAATTTCTTTGAGGTTGATTTCTCTAATTGTTTTGACTCATTCTTCTTTGATTCTATTGTGACTGATTTCTTTGATTTGTTCTGCAATGTATAGCCCTGTGACCAAACTTATTACAGGAGAAACAATAACCATTGAAAGATCTTTCCTCTTTGCAATCTCTTGCCAAATGACCATGTTTGTTACATGCATAACAAGTTTTGTTAACTTGCTTGGTTTCCCTTTTAGGTGGATCTATTTTAATCTCTTCAACATTTTCAACTTTCTTTGCTTCTAAAGATGCTTCATGTGCTTGCTTTCTTTCTTGCAATGAATTGATTTCAATTTGTGCTACACTATATCCAAGACCAGTAGTGTCACCTTTTTGCTTTTGTGCATTAAGCTGAGATTGAAGTGAATTAGAACTTGTGTGGAGTTTATCAATCTTATCCTTTACTTCTGTTAATTCAGATTCCATCTTCTTCTTTATGTTCTCTAATTCCAAGACTTTCATGTTTGCTTTCAAGAGTTCATCATCTAATTGTTTTCTTTCTTTGATCTTTTCTTCAATAGCAATTTGACTGTCTGTTAGCTTTTCATCCAGATTTTCAATCTTATCTTTCAAATACATGTTCTCTTCATTGAGATTTTTGACCATTTTCCCTAAATCACTTGTAGAACAATCTTTCAAATCTTTTCTCAATTTCTTGATAAGCATTTGTGAGCCATCAATTTTTAGTCTAAGTTCTTCATTTTATTTTTTAGATCTGTCAAGATCTTCAAGAGCTGCTTCAAGATTATTTTTCAAATGTTTTTCTTTTGCTGAGTCCATGATCTCCTCAAGTGGTTAAACTTTCTTTCAGAGGACCAGAGCTCTGATACCAATTGTTAGAAACACTGAGAGGGGGGGGGGGGGTTGAATCAGTGTTTGTCTATTAATTACTTTTCAGCAACTTAAACATAAATCAAACATACATTTATTGAAGCTTAACATAAGATATCATAACACATGATATGATTATGAGGAAACCTTGATCAGAGGAAATTCCCGGTGGGAATTAGTACCCACAAATATTGTACTAGTATAGTGAACCTGTTAAAGTTCCTTTGCCCTGTTAGAAGTAGTCTTTACAATGCAAGTACAATGACCTGGTTAAAGGTCTAACCCTGTTAGGAGTCTTTAAAAAAACCATGTTAAAGGTATATGGCTCACTACCTAGGCTCACTACCCAATAAGATGAAGGCTACAACCTTCTGATAGTTGATATACACTATATCAAAAGTGAACTGCTATGATGACACTGCTGTCTGATCAGTTCCGTGTATGCGCGAATGCCCTTACTCTTTTAAAGAGCTTTATCTCATACTGACTTCATCATACTATTCTTCTATATCTTTCTCTTGCATATTGATCAACACCCATAACATAACTTTACATTACATACTTATATGTTCATACTCGAATAGATGCAACCCAAAATAAGACTTATGGTCGGCCCTAAAACATAATACACAACGCTTCTGAGAAAGTTGGCTTAAGTGTGTTCACAATAATACTAATTACATCATTACAAACATATAATCAAAGGTGCTTGACCATTACATAACAAAATAATTCACGATGATCAAAACACTAGTCGGCTTCCATGCTCTGTCTTCTAGACTGCTAGTGTACTGATCTGTCTGTAACTTCTCCATACTATCATGCCATACCATGCATGTCTGGACTTATTATTTAGACATCACATAGAACATATATCTAAACATGCATACTCTGATGTCTCGCACATGCGTTGATGTGCTGATCGTTGTATATCTCTATCTACCCTGTTTCCATACTTAGTCATTTTATCTTCTAAGTTATCTTTGACAGAAACTTAATATGAATTTTTTGCCATGATGATGACACAAAATTAGTCATATTTCCTCTAGGAGTCAACTTTCCAATAGATCACACTATCATCAATTAAATTTTTTCTCGAAACAACATTAAAAAAAATGACTCCGTTATCAAACAAACTAGGGGCATAACAGTTTCCTTGACTAAAGTTGGAACTGTTGGATAGAAAGATTTGGTTCTCATAAGCTAGATATCTTGTGTTTTCTCATATTAAAAGATTCTTATTAACCTCCTGGTAGCTTCATACTGGCTTTTTGGATGACAACCAAGTTCGGAATTAGTATTATCAATCTTTGGATGACAACCAAGTTCAAAATTAGTATCTTTAAGATCTTTTATTGATCTTTGGATGACAACCAAGTTCAAAATCAATTCTATTTTTTTTGTTTGATCAAGTGCGAGACTGATCTAATCAAAATTTTGTTCGACAACCAAGAATGGAATTCTCAATCTTTCTGAAGTCAAAATCAAAAATTTTCTTTGCATCAATGCGCTGCTCGCACATCAATTAAAAGAGGGGAAAATGTAACCACCTAAATTTGGTCTGTTCCAACTATAGACCCTATTTTCCCTAAGTGTGGTCATACCCCCAATTATGTCATAACAATGTTACTTTGGAATAATTCATTTTTAAATCAAATTTAATGTCCTAGGTGATTTTTATCACTAAATTATATTAACTATTATAGCCATACAATTCAAATCAATTTAAACCAATTAAATAAAAAACAAAATCAAACATGGCTAAAAATGATTAATTTGCTAGGAATTAAATAAATCCCTAAATCAATTACACACTTGCAAATAACCCATTCCCCTAGCCTATTTAATTTAATTAAAATGGCTATAGTCCCCTTAATTATTAAAAAGAAATAAAATGCTTAAATAATTAATTCCTATATTTTAAATGAATTAAATAATTTTAATTCATTTCATTTATATTCCCTTAAACCCTGACCTAACCTATCTCGACCACTTCTACCCTGGATTCTAACCCTTCTCAACCCATTCACCCTTGCTAATATAATCCTAATTCTAATTCTAACCCTAACCCACCTCCTAATGTTGTCACATTTCATTAAGGAATGATTAACAACTCCATCCACTTGAGAAAGTCAAGGAATCTCAAGGTTCCTTCCTCAAGTCCACCTTCTTAAGCCACCTTCTTACACCCTTCCCATTCTTCTTTAAGGCTTTCATTAATGCCTCATTAATGAAGATGCCTTAAGCCCATGTCTCCTCTATGTCTCATTAATGCTTAAAGCATTAATGGCTCTTACACCACCATTAATGAGTCCCTCAACTCATTAATGAACCTTGTCTCCCCTCTCTCTCTCATATTATTCTATAAATAGTATGCATTTTGGAGCACAAGAGAGCCTTCATCTCATATTAGAAAATACATTTTTATGCTGCTAAGATTTAGATAGCTTCATTTTCATCTCATAAGTTCCATTACCATGCATTGTTATAATGTCCATTTTTAGACTAATATGCATTGCTCATTGAATAATAGCTTGTTTTAAATCAAATCTTTCATGCTAGGTTGTTTATGTCATTGGTATTTAGCATAAATCTAAGGGTTTTTATGTTATTTTCTACACTCATCTTAGTTAGAAAGCAATAAGTCAAAGTTATGGTTTATATGCTCATTAACCCTTATTTTTCACTAACAGAATGACTTATTGAAGTGTTTTGTTGCAAATAACAGGTGCACAAATATACACACACAACTGTACCATATCATAAATCTCTAAATCATAGGTTGAGTACTTTTATTTTTATTCATTTAGTTTTTTCCCTAAAGAAGGCAACGTGCCTTCCTTCTTGACTCAAAACTCCTCCAATAGCCTTATTACTAACATCACATTCAACGATGAAAAATTTATGAAAATCTGGTAAAACTAGTATTGGTTGATTTTCCACTCTCCTTTTCAAATACTCAAATGCTTTGTCTACATTCTCATTCCACACAAAGTTACATTTCCTACCCACCTTTATAGTATCTATCATGGGACCACACACACCACTCAAATTTTTAATAAATTTCCTATAAAAACTTGAAAGTCCCTGAAAACCTTTTACCTCTGATGCAGATCTCGGGGTTGGCCAATTTATAATTGCTTCTACCTTAGTAAAATCCATCTTTAGACCATCATGTGGTATCAAAAATCCAATAAATAGAAGCTCTTCCTGCAAGAACACATATTTTCTAAATTTATCTTCAACTGCTCTTCTTGAAGCTTCTTCAAAGCCAAATCCAAATGTCTTGGGTGCTCATTCCTTACTAAAGACCAGTATATCATCTAGGTATAACACAAAAAACTTGTTATTTTAAGGCTTCAATACTTTATTCATAAGCCTCATAAAAGTGCTAGGGGAATTGAAGAGTTCAAAAGGCACTACTAGTTTCTCAAAAAGACCCTATGCTATCTTTAAGGTTGTCTTCCACTCATCTCCTTGTCTTATCCTTGTCTGGTGGTATCCACTCTTTAAATATACCTTTGAGTAGTAATTTTCCCCTCCTAGGAAATCCAATAGGTCTTTTATCCTAGGCACTAGAAACCTATACCTTTTGTGATTTTGTTTATAGCTCTAGAGTCTGTACAAAGTCTCCATTTACCTTCTTTCTTGGGAGCTAAAATTGTAGGGATCGCACATGGGTTGATACTCTTCCTTATGAACCCTTTAGTCATCAGTTCTTTAATATGTCTTGCAATCTCCTTATTCTACTCTGGAGTCATTTTATAGGCTTCTTTGTCTGGTAAGGTTGCACCAGGGACTAGGTCTATACAATGACACACATCTCTTTGTGGTGGTAAAGTCTCTGAGACACTGTCTACAACTATCCCCTTATATTTTTCCAAAAATTCTTTCACTTCTTTAGGACCTACACTCCTTTCCTGCACCTTGTCTTTAGGTTTTCCTATGGGTGTTTCTTTCTGTCTCACAACTAATTCAAACAAGGGTGTGTATTTTTCTTTTAGGTATTTTATGAACTTCTTTTCTCCTACAATAATTACACTGGTCACTACATTCTCTTCATTTCCATCGTCCGGGAGTGCGTACATAGTGTATTATCCCATCCTTAGTCACATAATATATGTTTATCTTCCCATCATTTTTTGCATCTACATCATACTGCCAGTGTCTACCAAGAATTAAATGACAGTCATCCATCTCTACTACATCACCTAGGATCTTATCTTTATACTCCCCTATGGTGAACTCTACCCAAACTTTCTCACTGATTAGGGCTTGATTTTTGTTATTCAACCATGAGACTCTATAGGGATACGGGTGAGAGATCTTTTGAAGTTTAAGTTTATCAACCATTTCTTTAGAAGCCAAAATATCTGAAGAACCGGAATCTACTATAACTTTACATACCTTACTATTCACCTTGAAAGTTGTTTTTAATAATGTCTTCCTTTTTGGTGGCTCCTTGGTTGTGGGAACCTTCAAGAGTGTTCTATGCAACATCAGACACTCACCTTGCTTAGGGTCGGCAAGTCTAAATGTTTATGTGTGATATGAGGATACACTGTAACTATCTTCTTCTTTAGTCAATTGTACTCTTTTGTCTCCCCCTTTCTTATTAGTACCAAGCTTCTCAAGGCACCGAAAGGATTGATGTCCAACTTGATTACAATTAAAACATATACCTATGAAAACACTCATTTCTCTGCACCCAAATTTTCCTCTACTACTCAGTCTTCTCCCTCTAAAATTGCCTATGTGATTTGTTTCACCACCTTGGTCTCGATTGCTTGTCTCTCCTTGAGGCCTTGGATATTTTCCCCTTCCTCCAAATCTACCCCTTCCTCTAAAGTATCCTCCTCTTCCTCTATTCTGCAACTATCCCCTCCTTTTGTGTTTCTCCTCAGTTTTAAGTTCCATTTGAAAACATTTATGCACTGTCTCAAGATTAAACATACTTAGTTCATCTTGAATACTATACTTGATTTCATTCAAGTATCTTTCCAACTTTTGGATCTCATTCTCAGGAAGCTTTTCCTTCAGAGACATTTTATGAAACTATTTTTTGTAAGAGCTTACAACCGAGTCGCTCTACCTCAGATTTGTAATTTCTTGTGCAAAATTACCTCATAGTCTTCAGATACAAAGTGGTTCTTTACCTCTGTAACCATCCTCTTCCATGTAGAGATGAGATTCTTTTCTTCTTCTATCCTTTCATTCGTAAGTAAATTCCACCAACTAAGGGATGGGTCCTTCATCCTTGATTTTCTATCTTCACTCTCTAACTTTCCCGAATGTCATCACAGTCAAAATAATTCTCAAGTGCCTCCAACCAATCCATACATTTCTCTAGATTCAACTTACCATAAAACATAGGTAGGTTTATTCTCTCTTTCTTTCCTACCCTTTCAAGGGATTCCAGAAAAGGTATCTATTCTTCTTCTTCTTCTTCTTCTTCTTCTTCTTCTTAACCCTATTTTTGGCTCTTACTGCCTTACTTTCTACCATTTTATCCTTCACCAAATTTTCCAATTCTACATTGGCCATCCTCAAAGGGATTTATCTTTCCCCTTCCTATGCTTCTGACATTCTATCTTTACTTCTCTTCCCAAATAGATATTTCTATGCTTTGATACCACCTGGTGCATATCTTGGTAGGAAGAAGCATTATCTATGGGCACTTTGTTCTTTTAGGACTCCAACATATCAATCTTTTAATCCCACCTTCTTCAACTTAAGAAAACTACTTGGTGAGGTAGGTAAAAATGAACTATCAGGTAACTAGAATAACCACTGAGCACACTCAGTGAATCTAACCGAGAACATTAATGGGGTTCAAATAAGAACTTTCCTAGTTACTGAGGACTGAGAGGTTTCTGAACCATAAATTCCTTTTATTCTTAATGAATTTTAAAATACTTACAGATTCGAGTACCCTATAGGGACTTATGCAAAACTCTAAAGTTGTGTGAACCAACTCCACTCCAACACCCCTTAATCATCACTATGTTTACTAACCTAATAGGCCTACTTAGGCTTGGTTAACAAAGAAAGTATCTAGAAATGGGTACATCGATTTGATCCAACACCTCAGAGATGTTTGTTCTCCCCAACTTATTCCAAATCACTGTCTACCATGTCAAATACTCTGCTTGTCTAACTGTCTACACATATTCATCACTCTAGGATAAATACATGGGATTATTTATCCTATGGCTTAATGGATACAACAACTGACCAACACTTTCCATCCTAAACCTTAGGAATCCTAAAATACACATCCCTAACTTGTATTTCCACCAAGTGGTCAAGGAAACCCACTGGTAAGATGGAACGTTAGGGTTCCATCTTTGAATCGCACTGAATGGAGGAGGGTTTCCCATACAATATGAACAAAATGAATGGATCTCCCTCCTACAATCATGAATAAATTCAAATCAATTGCATTTGAAAGTCAACACATTCTACTTCATTCCCATGCAACACAGAAAATAGAGAATCATTCAGGAAATAAAATGTTGTATTTATTCAATCCACCAAGAATTATACAATGTTATCAATCTCATACAATTTCAAATTTTGTCAATCAACTTGACTACCTCCTCTTTTTGAACCCACCCCTCGTGGACATGCTTGGTGCCTATAAATAGACCATTTACAATGACCATAATCAAATTTTGAATGGTTATGACCATTGGTACAAAAACTTGCAACCACTCGGTAACTTGTTAACAATAGTCAGTTACCAACCTTGCAAGTTGAGTTTTAGAAAAACTCCTAGACTTAACACTAAATTTTGATCGGTCTAAGGAGATCCAAGGATTATAAAATACCTTTGGGACCCTTAACCTTACAAAAATAGACCAAACAAAAATCATTGGTTTGATCCTAAGGATCCAAAATTATTACATCAAATGAAACCCTTGGGGTGCTCTGCACCATATATCAACATCCGTAGATGGAAAGGCAAGAGATACCATATCAACGTCTGTAAATGATGGCAAGGTAGTCTTATATTAAGTTTTTTTTCCCATTTATTGTTTAATATTATCAATTTGTATTAAGGAATCAGGTAAGGTTACCATAGAGCCCCTTTGTGCTCCAGTCCACCTTAAAGAGTCACTCCATCCCACTACTCAACACAATCCACAAGGCAAAATCCCCACAAGACTGACAAGTACAAAAATCCCCAAAATACACCAAATGACTCGATTGGTCTCAACCAAGAGTATGATTACCTTGGTATCCCATCATGGAAAACATATGGTACTTGTGATTCCATCTCAAATACCAACCTTACACATCTCTAATTCAATCAAAATCGGGCATAAAGGCAAAATATCAAAAGGAGGAAACTCATATAATTGCACACGACAAACTCAACCGAGCACTTTTTTAGGAGTACAGATTCATCCACTGATCTAGAAACCACAAAGTAAAACCATAGGATTATTGGAAACATGGAGGAAAATACAATCCAATAAATGAAAACTGCCAACAAAATCCCAGCACAAATGTGGGTAATACGCAAAATTATGCAAACATAAAAATGTCCAAAATTCAAACTTCTTGTAAATTGACAAAATTATAAACCATTTCCCTTTTCATGAAAAAAATACCAAAAATCATATAAGATATAACTTCCAGGAACGTATTAAAATTCTACTAACATAACAGTGCCAAAACTTCAAACCCCACACACACACAAAACATGAAAAGCTCATTCCTGACCAAACAGGCAACAAAAATAAACAATATTGTGGGGGAACACTGGTTATCCACCCAAGAAACTATAAAAATTAAAATAAAATGAAATAAAAATGCGTCGAAAGATATATCAAGAGCCCTACCTCACACAAAAAGAATAAAAACTGGAAAATGGAGCAAGAAATGAATTCTCCACTAAAGCACAAATAGCTTCATAAGAATTTGGAGATTCATGACACAGATCTATCCCTCGTGAAGAGCTGAGGCCCGAGTCACCCACAACATACAAATCAAGATTTTCTCCAAGAGGTTTTTGGAGCAAAAATCTCAAAAACACAAAGGCACAAAAGATCAAGTGAGATTAGAAACTCACTTTTTCCAATATAAGCACTTACACAAAAGTGACTTATAAATTAGATTAAATTTAAATACTTAAATAATAAATTTTCCCCTTAACCCAAATTAAATAAATCAATTCCAGGTGTATGGAATCCAACTATGAAAATTTAGCTAGTATATTAAAAATTAAATAAATAAAAATCCCCAAATGCAATAAAATCAGTATCTAAAATAAACACATTTTGTGACAGCTGTGAAATTCTAAATGCACAGACATGCTCACAGGTCAAATCCCATAATGCATGATGAAGTCTAGATTTACCACAAGTACTAGAGGGATAACAATGTAAATGACATGGATACGTCATTCATATAGGGATGACAGTGGCTCAATATGCAAGGCCAAAGTCACTATCTATTGGTGCTACTGCGAGGGATATAGGTACATGCTAAACTCTTGAAACTTAGGATGAATATACCTAGTACCTGTTTAGTAAATACACAAACATCAAGTGTAGATTCTCCATCTACAAATAGATAAAGCACATATAATGTAGATAATCACAATGAAGGAGAACGTGACACCATGTAGATCTAGAAAGTAAGTGACTATGGCTCTATCTCACTTCATACTAGCACCAAAAGGAAAAATGCATAGCAGTGGTGAAGTATGTCATACACAACATATAACCATATAATAATGCATTAAATCAAAGCATTTAAATAATCATTTCTAGGATATTATAAGCATATATCAACAAAAAGTAAAAGACAAATATCCATACCATATAATCACCATAAACATGAGTCCAATAATCACCGTCCTGATGTATAATCCATAATCCAAATATAAAATAAACTAGATATCATCATAAATCATCATGTCACATCAAATAGAATCATCATGCAGATATGATCAAACTAAAATAGAAACATAGTCTAACATCTAACAACCATGATACTGGTAATCAAAATAATGAATAGTAATCGATGCATCTCATCATGCAGATAATCAAATCATAACAACCAAATTTTATCTCATATAAAAATAGCCATGGAACAAAATGCAAACACGAGAGGAACTAAAATCTTCTACCTCTTGATGTCTTTGGGTTCCCAACATCTTCCTTAGTCTTATTCCTCATGGAAACTCCCAACGTAGGGATTATATTTCTACCTTTCTTCTTCTCCACCAACAAGAAAGAGTCATCACCCTCAGCTTCCATATCTTCAAACTTCATATTTTCCTTCCCTACATAACACTCCCTTTCATTTTTCTTCACACCATTCCCCTTGTGTGATGAGCTCATGTTAGAGGTTGCAATAACATGATGAAGACCTCTAGCAAGGGGAGAGTCAAAGCCTGGGAAAGTGGACCTAAAAAATTTAGGGGTACCTGAGCCATATTAATTTCTAGAATCCCCTTTCTTTTTTTCTCCTTTAATCTATTCTAACAAGAGTGAGATAATTTTTCCCAGCTCTTTCCAATCCTACAAAATCTCTCCTTCCACCAAGGAAATCTCTTTTCTTGATATAAAGGGAACAGAAAACTAAACTCATGTTTGTCCATCATTATCCATGTCCATCTCTGAACCTTACACCTCAATCTATAGCCTTTCATTTTGAACATTTTCCTGATTTAGACTACCCGATTTTCTATTGTCTATATCCTTTCTACACTCACCCGCTGCATTTGAAGAATATTTTCTAGAAGTTAGGGGACAAGTATTATCCTTACTAGGAAGCACACCTCCTTCCTAGGGTCAGGTCTATCCAAACCAGGTAATCTCACTTCATTTTCCTTAAAAACCATGCCCTTAATCTGCTTCTTTTCATTGTGAGGATTGTTCTGAGTTAAGCAACCACCTTTACTAATATCATCCCTCCTTCTATTATGGTCTAGTTCAAAAGGTTTTCTGACTTGCTTAGGACCAAATCTCATTTCCTTCCAAACTATCTTTTTAGGGCCCTCTTTTTTATTCCTAGGTTTATTTGCTCACAAAGCAAATTTATTTTCCTAGTTACTAGATTTTTTATAGTGGAAGCACACAAACGAAAATTATTCAAATTCAATGGGTTGAATCCATTTTCCCAACTTGGAAAGAACGTCTATCAAGGTAGGTAGATCCTTTTGTTGAGTAACTAAAACACATATTATAGCGTAGACCAATATATTTCTATTAGAAGTCATGGAGTCAATAGATAATGGTTCACCAAATGAACTAGCTAATCCCTTGAAGATATCCTCATACCAATATTCAAGGAGCAAGCTAGACAATCTAACCCAAACAATAACTACTTTAAAGATTGAATCTAAAAGAGAAAGATTCAAGGTCCATTTCATTAGGCCTAAGGATTAATTTCCAATCACCCAATGACCACCAAACAACACAACAAATACATCCTCCATGTAGGAGAAGGTAAGGGAAAAAAAACCCTTTCGACATAGAAAAAATCTCCACTTTCCCCTTCAAGCATCATTTTTTCATGGAATAGTCTCTGACCAAATCAATTTTGGATTTGGGACCCCTAAAATTCCCTAATAGATAAGGGCCATTAGTGAAATATTATGGTCAATCATAGGATCAGGTATAGAGATAGAAAACTGACCTGAAGAAGGATCATAAATGTTGTTCATTTTTGGGAACATCAACTTGTCACTTGGTTTTATCCTAAAAAAAGATGTCCAATGTATTTTACTACCCTAAATTGATCCACTACTTCCTCATTGGGAACAAGATCCTAGGACCCCATTACCTTGAGGGTAATAGTATGAAGTATTCAGGATGATGTTATGACTCAATTCCCATTCTGAAATCTTCATTCCTAGGAAGGCTAGTGCATTTTTTGAGACAATGGAGTCAAGTGCTCCTAATCTTGTGTAGATTAGGCTAGTAATATCCTAGTCTCATTATTTTTATAGTAGTTCTTGCAAAAAAATGGCCTCCAAATGCTCCATCATTGAATTCTTCAAGAATTCTATCCATCTGAGTTGGTTCAACACACCTCAGCAGGAGAACATTGCAATTTTTTCTATATAAAATACGATCCAAGATGACAAAAGGAATGGCTTATAGCCAGAAATACCTTCTCTTGGCTCTCTCAAGACTTTTGGGGCACTCACCAGTCAAGAGATAATGCTTCATCTCTGTTTCCAACTTCTGGGGGTTGCATTTTGATTTATTAGGACATCTTGTCCTTGTTGATTGTTGTATTCTTTTCCTTCTGTCATTTTCTCGCATAGTCCTTTTCCTATTATTAACTTAGTGACTTTGATTTTAACTTTGTATTCCATTACTTTAGTAATCCAACCTTCTCTCTTTGGTTAAAATCTTTGTTCAAGAGTAAATCTTTAATGCAGGGATGGGAAACCATAAGATGAACTGCATTATTTGAAAGCAAATGTCTGAGCTTTTTAAAAATCCTTACCACTGCTAAGACATGCTTCTCCACAGAGGTCTAGTTCAGTTCATATCTGTCCAATCCTTGGCTATAGAAAGCCACTGGTTTCTCATACTTATCATCATTTTATTGAACTAGTATGATAGATATAGTATTAGTATTCCCAAATGCATAAAGAATGAAGTCTTTTGAAAAATTTGGGTTTACCAGAGTAGGAGTAGAGGCTATTGCCTCCTTTAATTCTTCAAAACACCTCTTACCTTCACTTGTCCAATGAAAGGTAGCATTATTTTTTAGCATCTGTGTCATGGGCTTAAACAATGCTGAAATATTCAGGATAAATCTCCTTAGGAAGTTGATCCTCCCCAGGAAAATTTGTAGCCCCTTCTTGTGTGCTGGCAATGGCAGTTTTATGATCGAGATTATCCTTTCAGGGTTAATAGTTTTACCCTCTTTGGAAACAATATGCCTTAGAATTTTTCCTTCATGGACATCAAAGTGCACTTCTTGGGGTTCAGGGAGACTCTAGATTCTCTACACCCCTCAAAGATCTTCTTTAAATTAACCTAGTGCTCATTAGTACTTTTTGAGAAAACAGTTATATCATCTAGATAAACTAGGACAAACTTATAAATTAAGCCAATAAATTCCATCTTCATGGATTTTTGGAAAGTGGCACCAGCTTTAGATAACCTGAAAGGCATATTTTTGTATGCCATGGTGCCCCATTTAGTTGTAAAGGTTGTTTTGTACAGATCCTCCTCTTTTACCAAGATCTGGTTATAACGAAAAACATTGTCTAACAATGAAAATCTGTCAGATCCTGATAGCAACTGTAGTATATGTTTCATAGAGGGAAATGAATGGTGATCCTTTAGTGAGGCTTGGTTTAGATCTCTGAAGTCCACACACAAATGGATCTCACCATTCTTCTTCCTTATAGACACCAAGTTAGAAACCTAGGAAGTATGCTTGATAGGAAATATAATGTTAGCCTCAATCATCTTGCTTAACTTAGTTTTCATTAGCCCTTATAACTTAGGGTTTATAGGGTTTTGTTTTTGTCTAATAGGCTTAGCATTAGGTTCAATCTCAATGGTGTGTTGGGATAAATAAGGATCAAATCCTTTCAAATCATGGTATTCCCATGCAAATATGTCACTGAATTCCTTGCATAATGAAACAAAAGCTTGTCATTTGAAATGTGTACATACCTTTCCAAGATTTAGGAACTTATCTTGGAGTATTTCAACTGGTTGGTAGTGTTCCTCTTTTATTGCCATGATTTCCTTTTCTCCCCTAATATGATCATCAGAGTTAAAAATAGAGTCAAGGGTGACCAAAGCTTTGGGAAATTTGTTAGTTTTTAAAGGCAATATCTGATCATTGTATTGATGGGCATGTTTAGTCTGATTAGCTTTAGCAAACTCAGATTCTTCCATCAAAAAATTTAGTATTTATTCATCACTTTCAAAGATTTTCTAGCTTACTTGCTTTTCCAGGACTGAAGGTCTTACAAGGAACTTTACATATTACTTCACTTCTGTGTTTTTGACCTCTTTAGTAATGTCATATTGAGTCCCCATAATAGCCAACTTGTCTGCTTGCTTGTTCTGATTTCTTGGAACAGCAACTACATTAAAATCATCAAAGGCTTTAATTAGGTCCCAAACTCTATGTTTATACATTCTAAGCACATCATTTT
Organism: Thuja plicata; assembly: GCA_018584345.1. NCBI lineage: Eukaryota > Viridiplantae > Streptophyta > Pinopsida > Cupressales > Cupressaceae > Thuja > Thuja plicata. The sequence continues at coordinate 1,743,062 of MU223249.1, forward strand.
TGGTGACATTAGTATTAAGAATTTGATTGACTACTATCTCACTATCACCAAAGACTTGTAAACATTTGATACCATTATTTTTGGTCCACTCTAATCCATGAATTAAAGCCCCATATCTTGTTTTACTATTAGTACAACTAAAGGAAAAACATATAGTAGAATAGTACATTTGACTTTCTAGCAAAATAAGTACAACCCCTCCTCTGGCACTGATCTTGCTTCTGGAACCATCAAAGAATAACTATCATAGGTCATTCTTTTTCTATTCTATATCTTCTTTCTTCATCAAAATTGGGATCACTACATTCTTTTCATGAATGATATACATCCCTATGCCAGACACCTCTATGTTCCTAAAGGGATAATCCTCTGGGTTCTCTTTTGCCCACTCATCAAAGGCAATATCTAGGATATTCTCAGTAGTAGTGAGTGGTTCTGAGACAACAAGTTCTTATTCATGGAACGTTAGGTTGGCATTGGTGGGGCTAGGTGTGTAGGGCTCCACATGGTTGTTTGCAAAGGTTTTTGACCTGATTCTGACCTTTGTACCATAACTAATTCTGAAATATAAGTGAGACCAATCTGAAGAAATATACCCACCCAACTTGGCAGTAAAGTCTCTGCTAAGGAAAATGGCAAAGTATGGTGGTAGATCAATAACATAGATATCTTGGGGAATTGAGAAGTTGGCACACTAATGCAAGGTGGGGCTTAGGTCCTTGATGACTCCAACTGTAGTGACTGATGAACCATCTAATTGGACAGCTGGCTTATCAAGAGGCTCATAGGATAACCCTAAGGTGTCAGCTAATTTCTTAGGTATAACCGAGCTACTTTCTCTTGAGTCAATCATACAGTTATGCACTAAAATTTTCCAATAACAAGAGTGACGTAGAAAGGAGGAGGCTTGAACTGTGGAGTCTATTGATTACTTGTGGGCTCCAGGCTAGCTTTTACATCTTGTTGATCCTTTCGAGGAACATAAGAAATTAGAACCTTAGGTTTCTCTAAAACATATTTTATTGCAATCTTAGACAAAGCTTCAAGCATTAATTCCTTTTTCCCAGGGACGACTAAAGAATATAACACGGGTACACTTATTGAAGTCTTCTTCATTTGTTCTACAATATTGAAGGAAACCAGGCTTAACTTTGGTTGTCCTTTTCCTGTAGCCACCTCTGGTTGTGTTGGCATAGGCTATCCCACTTCTTTCACAAGCTCCTTGGCTCGTCTAGATTATCTTTGAAGCAAGATTTGAAAAACCTCAAGTTGAGAAAATGCCACTAGGGTCTGCTAGTTATTTGAAACTGGTTGTTCTGCCTCCATATCCCTCTTCTTAGACCTTTTATTAGCTGAAACTAGAACATAATTTTGGTTATTACTGGGGAAAGACTTAACCCCACAGAGCTCCTCACTCTTCTAATTCATGAGAGCTACATCAGGTGCATTGTGCTCACTTGGGCCAGCTAGGTTATTCTACTGCATTTGAGGCTCTTATGGTACTTTTGGCTATGCCATAACATAGTTTTGTGTCACAAGGGTTTGACCAAATCTATTGGGACAAACTCCTTGAATGTATTGTTGGTTGCATGAGCAATTCCACTCATAATCTTGGGCCACATTATTATGTGCTACAGGAACAAGTTCTCTAGAAGCACTAGGGATATTAGGATTGTAGGGTTGGTTGGTTCTTTGGTTATAGTTCCTTGCTTGGCCTTGCTATCTTGAATGATAAGGAGGTCTATTCTATTAAATTTGGGCCTGATATGGAGCTTGGTAAGGTTTCTGGTAGGGCTATTGATGAGGGTGAAACTGCTACCTTTTAAGACTAACCAACTCATTAGTAACACTTTACAAGATCTTTTTGATATCATTCAGCTCTTGGGAATAGTCTACAATTGGAGTTGGGATAGGTGGAATAGAGGCCAAGGCTAGGACTTCTTCAGGAACAGGTTGCAATTCTGGAAAGAAAGGCATTGGAGGTCTTGGGGCTATTTTCCCAGCCTAGATGGGACTGTTCTCAACTCTTATGGCAATATCAAAGTCTACTGATAAGCTATCCCCTTCCATAGACTACATCATTAAAAAAATATCACTATTAAGGGACCTCAAATAACATAGGAAAGCATATTGGTTTGAAGGTCTAACTACTACAGGGATTCCTTTCCATATCCTTTGGAACCTAAAATTGAAGTTCATCATATGCTCCTGGGGTGCCCTCTTTATTGTATTCAAATGCACTACTAAAGAAAGATGGTCAAACTTATCTTGGAACTGGGTAGCCAAGGCAACACCTAGATCATCCAAGGTTGATATAGAGTTAACTGCTAAACCCCTAAACCATTGCAAGGCTTTACACTTAAATGATGGTGTTAATAACTTAACAGCTAAATCATCATGAGTGATGTGATAAAGACCATAGAGGGATGCAAAATCTCTTATATGTTGAATGGATGAGGTCTGATCCTCTTCGGTAAAAATGGGAAAGCTTTCAAGGGCTCCCATGGGTATGTCATTATGCTGCCATAAATTAAGAGGGATACCTTGGTTAAAATCCACAAAAGGCTGATTTCTAGCCATATGTGGATTTGGGAGAACTTGAACTGCTGGGAGCACTTGAGATAATACAGGGAGTACCTAAGATAATACAGGGAGTGGTGGGACAACTGGACTACCTACAAGGATATGACTGGAAATACTAGGATGAGATGTACTAGGTTGGGGTTGAGTTCTCTTGGGTATCTCTTCTCTCTTCTTGGATGAAAGTAGCTCCTTGTATTCAAAAGGATTCTTCCTCTACCTGGTTGGTATCTCGTTCATGTGCTAACAAGACTGGTATGCATAAAACAAGATTAGAGTCACCAAGTATGATACTTCATAAATCAAAATAAGAACGTAGCTACTACTCATACCAAACATCAACTCATAAAAATTTCTAGAATATTGGCTCAAAAGTTTGTCCCACTGAGTGTGCCAAAAACTATTGTCACTAAGGATTGCACCCGAAAGAGCTAAGTATGGAACTCAGAAATCCTATGAAACATAAGAATACTTATAGGTTGTGGAGAACCTATAATGGAAGTATACCTCTCGATTAAGGGTTAATTTCCCCTTGAATCACCTTGATTGAACTTAAACATTTTGGAGAGAAGGGAGAGAGAGTGCATGAATTGAAAATCTAGACTTAAAACCTAGGTGACTCACCAAAACTTTGAAGATCCACAGATTCTAAAACACTCACAATATGACTTTAACATAAACTGGAACTCATAGATTTATCCCACTTATAGTATTTCTTTCGAGAATAAAAAGGTGCATATTGTAAATGAGAAGGAAATAAACAAGTTTCAAAGCTCAAAGACTTATGAGAGCACACAAATAAAACTTTAGGCAATAGTATATGCTTTCTAAACATCAAATGAACAATATTCAAAGTAAAGGGTTAACTTAAATCACAATAACATTGACCAAAAATCATTAAATAATTTAGAAGACAATATGAAAAGGAGGATCTCTATTATGTCTTCAACCAAAAGGAGCTAAGGAAAACAATCTACTTCTCAGAGCTAAAAAAACATATCTCAGAGTGAGATAGAATGGAAGAACTGCCTTTCAAAAAAATGAGAGGGGTATGAATAGGTGAGCACACCCAAAATATGCATTTCCAAGGATTTTGGAAATGACCATGTTTAACTCCACCAAATCTGGAACTAGATGCAGGGGTATATATGAAAATCTGCATTTTTAGGTCCATCAAAATGTTTCTCAAATCTGGATGACAAGGATCCCAGATTTGTAGGGGTAGGTGAGATAGAGAATTTAGAATCATTCCTTAACCATAATCCTCTTTCCAAACTGAATCTATCTCCTCCACTAATCATGCATGATAGGTGATATTTTCCCAAAATGATTTATAAAATATCATTGGAAAAATATTTACAATGAAAATAATATGCATGAATTTACAATTAGACATATCCCATTTGAATAATCAATGAACCTAAGAGAGAATGATAAGAGATATGCTATTAAAATAGCCATAACACCTAGGACCTAGGGTATACAATTACAACTCTTTAAATCTTTATCCCTGATGAACTATAACTGATTGAATGTTTGAAGATGTTAAGTTGATGATCATGGAAGGCATTAAATTAGTTAATGTATTGTATTGTCATTGATGTCAACTTAATATAATCTATATGGTCATGGACATACTAAAAAATAATTCAAAGAATCGATGAATCAAAGCCTATGCTATCAGTAATGCATACAACTCAAGTATTCACAAAGTGACTGTATACACCAATGGAGTGCACACCGACGGACAAAGTAAAAGAGCAAAGTCATAGTGTTTCCCGATGAGAAAAGCACATTGTAACCCAACGAACATAATTACAGTGTTGCCGGATGAATGGAGATCCTAAAGATGACTAAATTCACACCGATAGAATAGTCAGCTATCACCGATAACTAACTGAAGTATTGACCGACAGAACAGAGAGTTCATAAATGAAAAAATTCTTAGCTGTCAAGAGCTAAAAATAGACTTAACTGATACTTATCATTGTTTTAATCGACAAGATAAGGCCAGAGATAAGTAAAGGATTTAAAGCCGCTTTGTCCAGTTGGAAAAAAGATCTCTTTGAGATAAAACTGGAGTTTTTCTTTAAATATAAATGGTGAGAATTGTGGATTATGCCAAGAATCAAAAAAGCCAAGAAATGGTGATATCATGTCTATAAAGAGACAAACTAATTCATTATGAAGTAGGGGTGAAGAGAAGTGAAAAGAGAATAGATGCTGAAGAGATTCTGAAGGAGAAGAAAGTCTTCATTCAGACCTAATCAACAAGCTGAGGAAAGAGATAGATTTTAAAGACACCGACGAACAGTGAAACAACATCACAGAGAAGAAAAGTGTGGAGCAAAGGTATTGAATTGATTATATTGATCAAAGAGGTAATGCACTTACAATAGATCTGAAAATCTGTAATTCAAGTTGTATGTGTGAACAGATCACTTTACTATTTTAGTTTAACCATTGAAGCATCAAGTCTCTTATCCAAGCAAGACTTAAAATTCTTTTGTAATTGAGATACATCACAAGGAGTATAAAAATTTTTGATCATAGAAAGTAGCATTGGATATGCCTGATACCTATTGATAGGCCAAGTGAGTGTTTGATCAAGGATAATAGCATTACATGCCAGATACTAAGTGACAAACTATCTTTTAAATCCTCTAACAAGGTCACACCTAACAGTGTGTTTATAACCTTTAATAGGGTTGGCTCTTAACCGATCTCACTTCAGAAGAGTGAAAATTTGGGGTAACGGTCCCAGTGTTTTTTCCCTTAATAGGGTTTCCATGTTAAAAATCCATGTGTTATGTATTTATGTTTTATTACTTTATTGTTTTGCATTTCACATAAGTTATTCTGGATTGATCGGTATGCACTAGTTATTTACTGTGTTTCAGTAAATAGAAAGACTGTGTTTTGGTAAATAGAAAGACTTCTTATCGGTAAACAAATAGAAGAAGGTTTTACAAAGCATTCCAACAAGTATAAATTTATTATAAGTATTTCAAGGCATTCATCTTATAGGACTGAATATAACTAGAGGCTCAAAAGTGGTAATAAGTTTTAAAGGCTTGATTTAAGGATTAATTTTTGAGGCCATTGATTCACCCCCCCCCCTCTTTTAGTTATTACTAACAATTGGTATCAGATATTGTGTGCTTGGAAGGAAGGTTTCAATACCTAAGCTAAAGATCACAAGATGAACAGATGAGATGTGCCCAAGTTGAACAATGACAACTTTGCTTCATGGAAAAGAAGAATAAGACTCCACTTATCAGGTATTGGAAATGATATTACTCAATACTTAGATACTGAATATGTGTTTCCCATAGGACCACCCATAGTTAAACAAATGAGAGAGAAGCATGAGCACAACTATATGATGACAGAGCTTTCTTCCTCACTCTCCGATGCTCAATTTGAAGATGTCAAAGCATGCACAAGTACAAAGAAGATGTGGGACAAATTGAAGCTTGTACATGGTGGTGATAAAAATGTTTTGAGAGCCAAGGTAGAAAGCCTTAGAGAAAATTTTGATGATCTCAAAATGAAAGAAGGTTAAAACATCACACAATACATCACAAGAATCAAGGAGGTAGTCAATGCAATCTGAGGAGTTGAAGGTGTACTAGATGAGGATACAGTGGTAAGTAAAATTCTAAGAACCTTACTGCCTACTTATGCTAATAGAGTATCTACCATACAAGAAATGAGAGAAGTAGAAAATAGAAATGTTACTCTGGACAGTTTGATTGGAAGACTGATTTCATTTGAGATGAATAATTTTGATAATAGTGTCTTACCAAACATAGAGTTTGCATTCAAATCTTCTTTGAGAATAAGAAAATCAAGTCATAAACACACTATGAGAAAAGATAGTGATAGTGAAAGTGAAGAAGAAGATCTTGATGAAATTGAAGTACTTATGGCAAGAAGAATACAGAGAGGCAAAGGTAAATTACCACTTTTTTTCTTTAATTGTAAAGAGATTGGACACTTTGCTGCAAGATATCCTAAGAGAAGAAAAGATGACAGAAGTAATGACAGGTGATTTGAAAAGAAGTATGACAGAGGTGATTAAATAAGAAACTGAAAATCAAAAAGAAGAGATACCCAAGACTACAAGGACAAAGGAAAGAAGGCTAGTTACCTGGATAAATTCAAAGATGATGATACTGACACTGAATCTGATGAAGACATTGAGCTGGTGTTTGTGGCAGTAAAAAATGATTTAGATGATGATGAAGAAAGGTATGTAGAAACTGTACTCATATCTAAATTAGTTATTAAAAATGATGTATGGATCATAGATAGTGGCTGCACTCACCATATGACCGGTGACTAACAAAAGTTTGAGACTTTTGAATACTATAATGGTGGTTCAGTAAGAATTGGTAATGACACACCTTGTCCAGTTGAAGGTAAAGGAACCATAATGTTGACTAACTTGATAAAATGTGAAAATGCTTATTGGGTGAAAGGATTGAATCATAATCTATTGAGTGTTTCTCAGTTGAATAATTTAGGTCATAGAGTAGAATTTGAAAATAAGAAGACAAAGATCTTCAATAAATTAGGAATTCTAATTGGTACCGGTGAGAAGACAAAAGGTAACTTATTCTACCTGAGTGATACTAGCACCACTTGCTTAATGGCTAGAAACGAAGATATATGGTTTTGGCGCAAAAGATTGTGTCATGTAAACTTTAACAACATGATAAAAATAAGGAGGAATAGAAATGTAAGAGGCTTACCGATGATGATTAAGCCTGATAATATCATGTGCAAAAATTGTCAAAAAGGTAAGATGACAAAGTCTAGTTTCAAAAGAAAAACCCATACATCTGATGCCATTATAGAATTAGTCCATACTGACCTATGTGGATTAATGAGGACAAAGAGTTATTATGGTGATAGATATTTTATTCTCTTTTTTGATGATTACTCTAGAATGATAACACTAATGTTTCTAAAAGATAAATTTGAAGCATTCAAGATGTTTAAATGGTACAAAGAAATGGTAAAGAAACAAAGTGGTAAAGAATTGAAATGCTTAAGATAAGATAGAGGAGGGGAATTTATTTTAGATGAATTTACTAACTTTTGTAATGAGCATGGAATCAAAAGACAAGTCTCTGCACTGAGAATGACACATCAAAATGGAATTTCTAAAAGAAGGAACATATCCATTGTTGATTGTGCAAGGACACTGATGATAGAAAAATGAATCACCCAAATCTTATGGAGGGAAGCTGTCAGCACTTCTATTTACACATTGAACATAGTACAATTGAAAAAAGACACCAAGAAGACACCTTATGAGCTATGGTATGGTTACACACCCAATGTATGTTAATTCAAAATTTTTGGTAGTCAATGTTATATCTTAAAAGATGATAGAAATGGAAAGCTTGAATCCAAGAGTGATGAAGGAATCTTTCTAGGGTATTCCACCAAGAAAGGCTTATAAATGTCTCAATAAAGCCTCTAAAAAAATTGTTGAAAGTGCAAATGTAAAGATAGATGAATTTGCAGAGACAAATGAAAATAAAAGCACAAAAGAACCAAAGGACTACAACAAGTTTGTTTACAATGAAGAACCTGACACTCTACCCGACAAACAATGTAGAGCTCCTGAGCAACAGATCATTGCACCTGAGCATCAGGCTACAAATACTGACAATCAAGATATTGCTCAAAATGATGTACCAAGTGATGGAGATCATAATGAAGGACACAATGATGATAAAGATGATAGACAAAGAGCTGAACCTGTACTTGCAATATATGTAAGAAGGAACCATCCACAGAAGCAGATCATTGGAGATAAGAAGGCTGGTATGAGAACCAGAAGTAAGTCTCTAAACACAAGATGTATAATTTGTGATTATGAGCCAAAATATGTCAATCCTACACTTGATAATAATGAATGGATTAGTGCTATGAATGAGGAGATTGAGTAGATTGAGAAAAATAGGACATGGAAACTTGTACCAAGACCAGATTAGAAGAATGTCATCAGTACAAAATGGATATTTAGGAATAAATTGAATGAGAATGGATAAATCACCAGAAATAAAGAAAGACTAGTATGCAAGGGGTATGTACAAGAAGAAGGGATTGACTATGGAGAGACCTTTGCACCCATTGACAGGCTAGGAGTGAGAATATTACTTACTTATGCTACATTTAAAGGATTCAAGGTATATCAAATGGATGTCAAGTCTGCATTCCAAAATGGAATACTTGAAGAAGAGGTATACATTGAGCAACCAAAAGGGTTTGTTGATCCAGACAAGATGAACATGGTATGTAGATTACACAAAGCCTTGTATGGATTGAAACAAGCACCCTGAGCCTGGTATGAAAGAATTCACTCCTATCTAATAAGTATTGGATTTGTAAGGACTAGTGAAAACAATAATATTTATTGAAAGGAAGATACTGATGCTAACATTTTGATTGCTGAGATATTTGTTGATGACATCATATTTGGAGGCAATGATATGCTATGCAAATCATTTGCAAATGAAATGAGAAAAGATTTCAAGATGTCTATGTTTGGAGAGATCAAGTTCTTTCTTGGTCTACAAATCATGCAACAAAATGAAGGTATTTTCATTACACAATCCAAATACATCAAGGAAGTGCTAAAAATATTCAAGATGGAAGATTCCAAACTAGTTGGAACACCGATGGCAACTGGATGTAAGTTGACAAAGGAGGAAAAGTCATCAGATATCTAAAGAATACTGAGGAATATGGCTTAGGGTATAGAAGAGAAGGAAAATTTGAACTTAAGGTCTTTATCAATATTGATTCGGCTAGAAATATTGATGATCGAAAGAGCACAACTGGAGGAGCATTCTTTATGGGTGACAGACTTATCACATGGATCAACAAGAAACAAGGATGCATCTCTCAGTCTACTGTAGAAGAAGAATATGTTGCTGCTGCTAAAAACTACTCAAATATTGCATGGATCAAATAGTTACTGGAAGGTAATTCTTGAACCAGTAATTATCTATTGTGATAATACAAGTGCAATAAACATTTCCAAGAATCCAGTCATGCATGCTATGACAAAGCATATTTCCATCAAGTATCATTATGTGAGAGAACAAGTTCAGGCAAAGGAGGTGATACTTCAGTATGTGCAATCCAAGGAATAATTAGCCAATATCTTCACCAAGCCACTGCCCAAGGAGGCATTTGAATACTTGAGAAAGAGACTAGGGGTCAGACCCTTGTCAACTGGTTAGTAAAATGACTAGAAGGCTGCATCAGCCTACATATTATCAGAATATCATTCATGTTGATTCAAGAAAATAGATGGACTTCAAAGATAAATCTATACACAACAAGGTATTTATCTACTCTGAGCACCAGATTTATTGTATTGCTGATGGATTGGGAAATTCAAGGAGTATATTATGGATAGAAAAGATTTGTTTGACATTACTATCAAAAATATTTGTTTGGAATTGCTATCAAAGGGAGATATTATATCCATTATCACCTTAGAGAGAGATTATACATTAGGGAATGATTATATCTATGGGAGAGATTATATTAAGAGAGATTATATCCATCAAATTTATCCAAAGGGAGAGATGTAATAAGAAAGGAAGAGTGCTTAATAAGAAAGAGAATTACTGACAAGAGACATCAAAAGATAAGAGAATAGTGAAAGGGAGAGAGTTTGACATAGGAGAAGAACACATCACATCAGAAAAAGAAAGATTCTACTTCTCTCCAGTAAAGGGATTGAAGACAGAAAGAAAGTTGCAAGAATCAAATCTAAGTTATATGAACTTACCAAGGACCAGATATTTGTATCAGTTATAGTACATAAGATTGGTAGTTTGATGAACTTCAACTATTATATTTTATATTGTATTAGTAATAATATAGTGTGATAATGTAGTGTGTTGCCATCAATGCCAAAGGAAGAGATTGATGAACTATAACTGATTGAATTTTTGAAGATGTTAAGTTGATGATCATACAAGGCATTAAATCCGTTAATGTATTGTATTGTCATTGATGTCAACTTAATATAATCTGTATGGTCATGGACATACTTTAAAAGACTTAAAAGAACTGATGAATCAAAGGCTATGCTATTAGTAATGCATATAAGTCAAGTATTCACAAAGTGATTGTATACACCGACAGAGTGCACACTAATGGACAAAGTAAAAGAGAAAAGTCACAGTGTTACCTGATGAGTAAATGTACAACATTACCGACGAGCAAAGTCACAGTGTTTCCTGACAAGCAAAGAACAATGTAACCCAATGGACATAATTACAATGTTGCCCAATTGATGGAGACCCCAAAGATGACTAAAGTCACACCGACAAAACAATCAATTATCACCGATAACTAACTGAAGTATTGACTGACAAAATAGAGAGTTAAGAAATGACAAAATGCTTAGCTGTCAAGAGATAAAAATAGACTTAACTGATACTTATCATTGTTTTAATCGACAATATAAAGACAAATATAAGTAAAGGATTTAAAGATGCTTTGTCCAGTTGGAAGGAAGATTTCTTTGAGATAAAACTAGAGTTTTGCTTTAAACATAAATGGTGAAAATTGTGGATTACGCCAAGAATCAAGAAAGCCAAGAAACGGTGATATCATATCTATAAAGAGATAACCTAATTCATTACAAAGTAGGGGTGAAGAGAAGTGAAAAGAGAATAGATGTTGAATTAATTCTGAAGGAGAACAAAGTCTTCATTTAGACCTAATCAACAAGCTGAGGAAAGCGCTAGATTCTATAGACACCGACAAACAATGAAACAACATCACAAAGAAGAACAATGTGGAGCAAAGGTATTGAATTGATTATATTGATCAGAGAGGTAATGCACTTACAATAGATCTAAAAATCTACAATTCAAGTTGTATGTGTGAATATATCACTTTACTGTTTCAGTTTAACCATTGAAGCATTGAGTCTCTTAACCGAACAGGACTTAAAAGTCTTTTGTAATTGAGATACATCCCAAGGAGTATCAAATTTTTTTATCATAGAAAGTCACATTGGATATGCCTGATACCTATTGATAGGCTAAGTGAGTGTTTAATCAAGGATGGTAGCATTAGATGCCAGATACTAAGTGAAAAACTATCTTCTTAATCCTCTAACAAGGTCACACCTAACAATGTGTTTGTAACCTTTAACAGGGTTGGCTCTTAACCGAGATCACTTTAGAAGAGTGAAAATTTGGGGTACCGGTCCTAGTGGTTTTTCTCTTAACAAGGTTTCCACGTTAAAAATCCATGTGTTATGTGTTTATGTTTCATTACTTTATTGTTTTTCATTTCACATAAGTTATTCTGGATTGATCGGTATACACTAGTTATTTACTGTGTTTCGATAAATAGAAAGACTGATTATAGGTAAACAAACAGAAGATGGTTTTACAAAGCATTCCAACAATTAGAAATTTGTTATAAGTATTTCAAGGCATTCATCTTATAGGACTGAATATAACTAGAGGCTCAAAAGTGGTAATAAGTTTTAAAGGGCTGATCTAAGGATTAATTTTTGAGGCCACTGATTCACCCCCCCCCCCCTCTTAGTTATTACTAATAGTCCCTACATGACTCATTNCCCCCCCCCCCCCCTCTTAGTTATTACTAATAGTCCCTACATGACTCATTAAAACATTAAAAAAAAAAAATTCCTATACAACCCCACCTTACCATAGCATATATCATATATTAGACATATTAATTACCCTACATTCCAAACATTAAAACATGCCCGATTTATTTCACTCTTCATCGAGTTGCAAGAGTAACATGGTTGGATGCCCTAACTGCTTCTTTGGAAGGAAAGAAGGCATGATTTTGGAAATTTGCAGCTATGGATCAATATTTCCCTGGCTTTGCTGGAGTAGATGGGTTCTAGAAACAATATTAATCGATGAAGTAAGTCTTTCATTCATTGCATTCTTTTTTTTTTTGGATGAAAACGTTCTCTTCTCTGCATATTCCCTCCACCAAGTTGCCTTTAGTCTGCATCTTTACATCATTGTTGGGGCTTTGTTATTCTGAATTTTTATATCACCTCCGTATGACAAGAGGCCATGGGATATGCATTTTTCATGCTTTAAACACTTGACATGTTATTTTGATATTGTTGTTATGGTATTTGAAAACTGTGGTGATTAACCAGGGCATCATTATTGTTTTGAAAAGAATTATTTGTATTGAAATCCATAGATGGAGTCATAACATGACAATTATAGTTGGGCATGATAGAAAATTTATGGAAATATTACCTTGTTGTTGGAATTGATAGTCTGTACTCCATGGCGCGGGCTATGACTGCTTGTTTTTTCTCATACTTTGATGTATCCATTCTTTCTTTTCCTCCATACAATATGAAATTTATGATGTTGTATTTGTTCTTTCTTGAAAATGTCATAATACTAGTGGTATTTTTATGTTTTAACCTTTGCAAAAGATTGCAGGCTATGCATGTTAATTTTTTTCTTTCAAACTTAATTTGTTTTAACCTTGATTGTCATGGGATCTTTTGTATTGATTCAAAATGGCATCTCTATTTTTTTCCTCCATACAATGGGGTGAAGTCATGCATTTTTTTGTTTTACACTTAATGGAAATATTTTGGAAACATTGACATTGTTGTTACCTTCATTCAAGGCCACGGGCCATGACTGTATTTTTCAATCTCTACATTAATTTGGGACATTTATTTCCATTTTTCTTCCATAGGAAGTGACACCTCGATGTTATAATGTTGTCTATGGATGTATTTTGCAATGCTTTGATTCCATTTTGTTACTATGTTGTTGTTTATGGGCGTACATAGGCTCTTTTAATGCTATTCACAACATATTTTCTTATTCTCTCTGTTATTTCTTCATTGATTGAAAGAGACATTGTACTTCATTTGCAACTTATGTTATGCATCATTTCTCTAATTGACAGATGCCTCTCTGGATGTTCTACTTCTGTCTTAAAAAGCTATATGTAGATTCTTTAACATGCATATCATCTTTGCTTAATTAGATCTCATATGCAAAGCATATTTGCCTATGTGCAACATGAAATTGTCATTTACCTTGAAATATATATGCTATCCCATTTTTACTAATTGATTACTTGCTCAAACATGGTATGCATGTTCTTGGTGTAAAGATTCATATGCAAAAACATCATACCTTTTGTTGTTCTGAACTTTGGAGGTGTAGGGATATTCTTGAGACATGCATCATTGTTGTTCTGTGTTTAGAATAATCCCATCTTCATTGTTTAGATCCTCTATTCTATGGTGTGATGATTGTGCAGAATGTATCATATGTATCATGCATTTGTTGCATTTTACTTGCGGCTTCATACACCATTGATGTTTCACCATGATTTTGATTGAAAGATGTCCTCATGCACCATTATTGTACCTTTTCTTATGTATTTTGAATGCTCCATGGTTACTTTTGTTTCATTATGTTTTCTTCTTCTGGACCAGTGCTCCTATTTGTGTCTGTTAGGACAAATAGAAACCCTATTTTTGATGGGGCTTCTGATAACCATAACTAGTTTCAATGTATGGTACTAAGAGGGCCTGGCATCCAATCATGGGGGTTCTTGCCCTGTTATGTGGGATTTATCAAGGGCTTTGAGGGATTCCTAACAACGCCCACATTACAGAGCAACACCGTCCATTGTTCTTCTAAAGAATTTTCATCTTCATAAGTGTTCTTCCCCATGCACAGTTGTTCTTTAAAGGTGGCCTGTGATGGATGCCCTTAAAGACTTCTTTTGCATGAGTGAGGGCATTTATCACATATAAATGTAATAAAATAGCTTCTTCTATACTTGCACATGGAACAAACAAATTAGTGAAAACATGGTATCCTTCTTTCCTCTGCAACATTGTTTTTAGTATGTTCGTGCCTAGAGAATGGTTCTGTCCTTCTGATACATGGGTGATTTCATGCATGCATGAATTTAGGTGTATATAGATAATTGGTTATCATGCATTGCTTAGGTCCATTGGATCTAAACCCATTTCTTCTATTTCTTGTAGGATCTGGATCCAATAGGAGCATACTGGAGTCACCCCGGGCATACCTCTCTTTCTTCCTTTAGGAAATGTTTGGTACCCTATAATTTATATTTATTTTCTTTGTGTATGTATGTAGTTTGTCATATATTTCTAGGAGTTGGATATCCTATGACCTATGTGAGCTTAGATGAATGTTTTAATCTCTTTCCAGCACATTTTAGCATTAATGCCCAAAATCTGAATATGATCCAATATGAATATCATTTAATTCATTGGATAGCTTAGTTTCATTCATTTTCATTTATGTACTTTTCAAATTCAGTTCTAGAAATGAACACAAACTTAATTCAGATCACTAATAATGTGAAAACTAGGTTATTTATAAACTTACCTAGTAATTAGGTTAACAATATCAACCAATTTGATTAAACATAAAATTGGGTAACATCTACAACATCAGATTCATCATCCTTATAAAATTTATAGCCTTTTACCATAGGGGTTCCAATTGGTTTGGAGTAATCCATACCAAAAGTCTTGAGTACTTATCTCAAATATTTGGACTGACTGATATATATACCATTCTTTAGCTTTGAAACCTACAATCCATTAAAGAATTTGATCTCCCCAATCATTGAAATTTTAAACTCCATCTCTTTAGAAAATGTAAAAATCATCTCATCATTTCCTCCAAAGATTATATCACCAACAAATACTTCATCTTAAAAATTATTTTCTCCTTCAACTTTTAACTATAGATTACTATCATCACTTGTTCTATTAAAGCCAATCTAAATAAGATAAGAATGTAACCTTTCATACCATGACCTTGAAGCTTGTTTCAGTCCATATAATTCCTTTTGTAGCTTCATACCATTTCCTTGTCTTTTTTCAATAAAGAACCTACAAGTTATTCTATGTAGACCTCTTCTTCAAGAATTGCATTCAAGAAAAGCCGATTTGACATCTATTTGAAAAAAATTGAACTTCTTACAAGTAGCACAAGAAAGTATGATTCTTACCCCTTCTAGTATTTCTACTGGAGAAAAGGTCTCACCATAGTCTAGTCCTTATTCTTGTGCATAGACCTTGCATACAAGTCTTTCCTTATTTTTTTTATCACATCTCCATCTTCATTCAATTTGTTCTTGAAAACCCATTTGGTAGCAATCACATTTTTATCTTTAGGTCTAAGGACAAGTGCCCATGTATCATTCTTCACAATTTGACAAATTTCTTCTATAGCTTTTACCTAATCTTCATCCTTGATTTCTTCCTTTACTATCTTAGGCTTTGTATGCAGGATCAAAAACTGTAACGCTCTCAATTACGAGGGTTATTAGCACCAATTTGCAATGGGGGAAATCAATCAAATGACTACTAATAACGAAACTATGAATTAATAAAATAACAAGTAATAAAGGAGGTACACAAATGAATGAAACCAACAAGGCTCTAATCTCCTGTTGTCTCTCTACTCTTTCTTAAACATTGTTTGTGTGATGCTCAGTATTGGTGTGGGTAGTGTCTAGGACTTAGGAGTGTCGAGAAAATGATATCAAATATGTGTGATCGCAAGATGGCTTGATGCTTTAGCCAATATGATAGAGTAATGGCGTACGTGAGCTTGAAATCCTGGATCCTTCAAATGATTATGAAGGGTTTATTATATAGAAAATGAGAATGATATGAACGGTTGAGATCACTCCCAGAGAAAGGAGGATCAATGGTTGAGATTAAAGGGAACTAGAGAAGCCATCAGTAAACTCCACCTCTTCAACTGGGAGAGAGAAGATAGAGTTTGGTTAACTAAATAGCTAATTATGAGTTACCTTTAGAACTGAAGAGGTAATTAAGAGTTACCTTTTTTGAACTGAAGAGGTGGGTGAAGTAACCCATGTAATCAGAGATCTGATTAAGAGTTATCTTTTTGAACACCCAAAATGGATTTAATTGAATATTTAATTCATTTTTTATAATTAAAGTATTCAACATGTGAAATAATTGAATTCTTTTTGGATTTAGAATTGAATTGTTGAATGAAATTAACTTAAAATTAATTTAATTAAAAGAATTAATTAATAAGTTTAAATATTTAAATTTAAACTTTAGGAAATTGAATTTAATTAATTAATGGAGATTAATCAATTAAGGTTAATTAATTAAATAAAATTAATTATTTAATTAATTTTGGAGATTTGATTAGATGATTTGGGGAATGAAATTAGAAGAAAATAGATGATTAATTAATTATTTAAAAACTATTAATTAATAGATGAAAATTAGTGTTTGTAATGTAAGGTCGCAAGTATGTCCATTTTAGGGTGTCTACAAGCTCATACTTAGAAATCAAACAAGTACTTTCTCTAAGTTTTATTCTTGTTAGAACACCTACATTCTTATCACTTATACTTGTAAGGTCGCAAGTATGTCCATTTAAGGGTATCTACATTTACCCCTCTTTGATGCATTGTGGTTTGTCATAGTGTGTCAAAGATTCTTTTTTTATCCTGCCCTAGCTTGCCTTGACGATAGCAAGTGTATTTATGCCCCCTCAACAAATTTGACTGAAAATTCATGACATGAGTGTTATTTTGTTGAAACTGAAAATTAGTAATCTGGGTATTTGACTGATTTTGAAAATTATTGAATATGCTCCTAATACAGACTATTAAAGTTTCCAGGGTCCGAGATGATAAATTTTAGGTCTTGGAGGAATTAGGGTTTTTTTGAACCCTTATAAATAGCTTAGAGAGCCATTCATTTGTCACTTTGCACTCTTGGAGCTCTAGATCATTGGGTGAGTTTGTCTTTAGTTTTCTTTTCTTTTTGTGTTATTATTGAGCTATGGTGGGTCTTCCTAGAGTCATGAACATTTTTTATCAGGTCCAAACTTTTTGTCGCCCAGCTGGCGCAGGAATTTTGGTGAGTTGTCTTGTCCTTGTGTAATTAATGCTCACATTTATTGCTTTTGAAAAAAGTTACTTTTTGAAAATTTGTGTAGCTTTCCGCAATAGGCCACGATTGTGTCAGAATTGCGGTTTAGGTGCTGCAATTTATGATTGCATTTCACAATCAATAAGAGTGTCGCATTTGTCGGGTTTATTACCGCATTTGCAAGAAAAATGCCACAATTGCTTGGAGGATGCTACAATTGGTATAAAACTACTAGATTTGACTTAGGAATGCACAACCAATAGGGGTTCGATCTCTAATCTCTTAGAGAGATGGAATATAGATATGTGCACCTTTCAATTACTGACTGGAGAGTGTACAGTCACTTTGGAGGATGTCTATCACATCCTTCAGATTCCCATTCAAGGCGCCCTTGTAGAGTATGATCAAGACTTTGGTATTACTGCTCTGTCTGAGCTATATGGTTTGTCCTAGGATTATCTTGGCATGTCTGACCCTTATGATATCCCATGGTCTATTTTTGGCATGGGTTTAGATAGGTTATCTACTCTTCTAGGTAGTTTGATATGTGGGATCTTGTGTCTTGATCATCACCAACATGGTTTTTCTGTTAGTTTCGGTGTTGTGCTATAGGGTATGGCTAGAGACCATACTGTATATGCTTGGGGTCCATGTATGTTGGCCCATATGTACTTTCACATGTTTTATGCAGCTTACCTTGATGGTAATTCTCTTGGATATGGAGTGACTCTCTTGTAGATCTAGGCATGGGAGCATATTGCTGTGTGTAGGCCCGTAGGTGCCCATGATCTTTCTCCAGGGAGACCATATGTGTTTATGTATGACAGTTCCATTATTCAGTCCTATGTGGGACATCTAATGTACTGGTGGCAGTAGCTAGATATGATGTCGTACTTCATTTCGAGACCTTACAAGGATTTTCCTTTGTGAGATGGGGAGGATGCACACCTTCCCTTCTGTCGACATAGGAGATTTCTGATTGGGAATGTTAGCCGCCATGTTCATATGATTGATTTCTGCAACGGTGACAAGGTGTTGCGGTAGTTTTTCAAGATGCGAGATATATCAGATTCTTATGCTTATTTTTCTCATTGTTCAAGGGATATCACTCTTTGGGGTGTCGTTATTTCTCTAGATGCTACAAGGACAGAGTTCATGGGTCTGCTTCCTATTACATGGACTTGGTGATCAACTACTGTGGATGCAGGTATATGTTTTTATTTTCCCATGCTTGGTGTTATCTCTCTTGTCATTCTCTCTTAGTAGTATATATCTTTGATTAGATACTAATGCTATCATCCATGTGATACTGATATTTTGAACTTTTTCTCTTTGTAGGCACTACTCCATAATATGATGCATGGTGGTAGTAGTCTTGACATGTTCCTTTGACCGATGTGTCTTGTCTTGTCATTGGTACCATCATGAGGAGGCATTGGCAGAGATGGAGAGGAGGGAGAGATGGAGGTTGGGATGGTGGG
This sequence comes from Thuja plicata, assembly GCA_018584345.1. Taxonomy (NCBI): domain Eukaryota; kingdom Viridiplantae; phylum Streptophyta; class Pinopsida; order Cupressales; family Cupressaceae; genus Thuja; species Thuja plicata. Next base: position 1,762,118 of record MU223249.1, read on the forward strand.
AGGATAGAGGGAGGGATGGAGGACGAGATGGTGGGAGGGTTGGAGGTAGGGATGGTGGTCAAGATCGAGGACATGGTAGAGATGGGGGAAGGGATGGTGGACAAGGGAGACATGGTGGAGATGACAAAGATGATCTTGGGCCTCGTGGTTTTGGTGGGAGGATGAGGACAAGGGGTGGTCATGGTATCGACAGGCGGGTTGGGCTGGGTGTCGTCCTAGAGGAGGAGGCACCCTAGTTAGTCAAGAGAGTGTGTCCTCACACATGTGTTGTATTATTAGGGAGGGTGAAGGAGAGGGTAGTGGCGGAGGATGTGGAGACTGAGGATGTAGAGATTTTTGATATAGATGTTGAGGAGTTAGGCTCTAGTTCATCTACTGGGAGCAATAGTACTGGTAGCAGTACTAGAAGCAGTAAGAGTAGTGAGGATTCATGGGTTGTGCATAGTAGAGGAGATGAGGGTTTGAGAGATAGGTATGAGGAGGGGGATATGGATGTAGCCATGGGTGGGATGGATGATGATCTATCAGAGTTATAGAGATTGACACAACATATATTTGATCTGTAGGCTAGGTTGACTTCTTCTGATGCACGGGCTACTAATTTGGAGAGTAGGGTCACAATAGTGGAGGCCAGGGCTACTGCAGTAGAAGAGAGAGAGAGAGAGTGACATGCTTGGTTAGAGATCAGAGCCTTTATTGATGGTGTACAAGTTGTGCCTCATCAGGATGTTCTTGATTAGTTTTGGATATCTAGGCGTGAGTCCTAGAGAGAGATAGACTATTAGTGGCACCATTATGAGGGCATTATTCCTCAAGGTTAGCATGTACCTAGTTATATGGCTTCTCATAGATCTAGTAGGGCTTAGAGATCCCAGAGCAGTGGTATTGGAGCTCCTGGTCCTCAGTAGAGGACTACACCTGAAAGCCATCCCCTCGTGCACCTGGCGGCGAGGGTGGGGGTAGCTCTTACTGATCTGCTCACTTGTTCATTATGTATCATGCTGTAATATTTTTGTAGTGATGTTCCATTTATTTATCTGATGGTGTACCAATTATGTATCTTGATATATTGATATTTATGACATTTGTGTCGATCACCCTTTTTTGTTCTGACTTGCGACCATTTATTGTACTCAGATATTGAGGTCTATATAAGATGTAGCTATTGAGTCTATATCATATGCATTTTTTTTACTTTCTATATGTATGGTTTCTACATGATGATGCTTGTATGATGAAATGTTTATGCAATGTGTTTCTATATATGTAGACTCTTATATGTATGAATTTCTTTCCTATGATACTGACATATGTATGTAGGATGGTGCTTTATGATATGCATGTTTATATGAGATGTTTATGGATGCATTTTACTAAGATTTCTATGTATGTAGATGTTGTATTTTTTTTTGTTTTCAGATGCACATAAATGGATGAATGTAATATACTATGCACAAAATATTTGAGTAATGCATGTGTTAGTTAGAATAAATTCAATGGAAAATTTTCTCTAGGACCGATTAATAGATATGAATTGATAGATAGGATGGGTGACCCAAGTCACTGTCACATTTCTAGTTTTGTTCATCATTGCACCTTATTATGAAAATTGAAAAGCATCCAATGCCCCAAGATATTGTTCATCTCAATACCACTATGATCTCTTGATAACTAGGAGTAGAGAGATTGAATAGAAAGAGAACTAAGTGCACTCAAATATTGACCATCTGGATACAACTATGTTCCATGATTTGAAAAGAAAGAGATCCAAATGCACCTAGATATTGACCATCTGGATACCACTATGATCTTTGGTTTGAAAAGAAAGAGAACCAAATGCACCTAGATATTGACCATCTAGATACCACTATGTTCTCTGAGAAATCTGAAAAAAAAACCAAGATAGAAATCCAGTGCACCCAAATATCAAACCATCTGGATACTGCTATGATCTCTTGATTTTGAAAAGAAAGTTAAAACCAATATAGAAATCCAATGCACCTAGATATCAAACCTCTAGATACCGCTATGATCTCTTGATTTTGAAAAGAAAGTTAAAACCAAGATAGAAATCTAATGCACCCATATTTTAGACCATCTAGATACCACTATGATTCTATTGGTAAAAAACAAACAAATTAAAAAAAAAGGTTTGTCCAAATCTTTCCTAGGGTTAAGATCAAATCATGGAACTATGTAGCTTCCAGATAAGTGATAGCACCTACCACATTTATCATAAATCTTCATTTCCCTAGAATTGAAATGAAACATTCCATAAACAACAATAAAAAAAAATAAGTCATGATCGATCATAGCTACTCTCCACATGTGGACCCTGGAGTAGCGTAAGAACATAACCATGAAATATAGACTGACATCTAACTGACGATTGACCTAGTCAATAGTTTATTTGTTCCTTGATTCAACTTGATTCTCTTGATTGGCTTGATTCTCTTCATGCTTGATTGTGTCTGGTTTTAGTAATAGATGACTCATATAAGAATGATCTATCTAGTTTTGAGAGTATCCATTATTATGTAAGATAACTGATTTGATTGAATTTGATCATTTTGATAGCTGATCAAGCTGTATTAGATGGGCCCAATGCTAATTCGCAAAGCTCATGGTTTTGACATTGATTGAATGTATAGGTCTCCAGTTTTCTTGTTGATAGATTGGATAGCTAATAAAGCTGTCATATGGGCCCATTACTGATTCACAAAGCTCATGATTTTGACATTGATTGGTTGGCTTGATCATCATTCACTTGTTGATAATTGAGCTAGTTTTATTGCTTTGAGATTTTGCAATTTTTTTATTGTTTTTGATGAACATAGATTTTTTCTGGACATTTTGAAATTTTTTAGGATTTTTGATGAGTTTTTAATTTTTAGGGATTTTTTTTCAAGACTTTTAGAATTGCCCCCTAGTCTGGTGGACTAGTACAAACCATGGATAAGTGTTGATGCTCAGAGGGGATTATACTTCTGAAAATAGCTTGGGCAATCAATCTTTCATGCAGGGTGCTCAAGCTTTGTTCTATGTCATTGATGGTGAAGCTAGATTTGAACACTTGGCGTCTATTTTCCAAGTTTTCACCAAGGTATCTTCTCAATAGTGCATGTTTGCCTGGTTTTCACTGAGAGAGCATTTATGTTTCTCTTTACTTTTTTCTTTTCTCTTTTTTTAATTTTTTTAATGTCAGATTAATTTTTTTAATTTCTTTTGTTTGCCAGGTTTTCACCAAGGTAACCTTTTTGATTTTTTGATTATTTTTGGTATTTTATGAAAATATAGATAAATACCTTATCCTTGAGTTCTCAAGCATATAACCTCTTGAGGTGCATGTTGTTGATCTATCTTGGGATCTGATCTCCTTCTGGTGTTGCCAGTTGGTATGCCCCATTATTGCAAGATGTGACAATGACATAAGGTACTAGCCAGTTAGGCTCAAACTTTCTTAGTTTCACTCTCTTTGGTTGGTTCTTTTTATTTCTCCATAAGGACTAGGTTTCCTACATAAATGTTTTGTGGTCTCACCTTCTTGTGATAGTTCCTTCTAAGGTGATTCTGATAGCCTTGTAAGTGGTTGAGTGCATTTTGTCTTCTTTAATCTAATAGTTCTAGTTCACTGATCCTTGCTACTCTGTAGTCTTCATCTAAAATGAGGTTCTTCAATGATATTCTCAAGGATGGGATTTCCAATTCAAGGGGTAGGAATGCCTCTAATCCATATACTAGTGAGAAATGGGTGGCTCCTGTAGGTGTTCTCATGCTAGTTCTATATGCCCATAGTGAAAGACTAAGTTGTAAATGCCAATCTTTCCTTGATTCATTGGTTGTTTTCTTTAAGATCTTTAGTATAGTTTTGTTTGTTGCTTCAACTTGACCATTCCCTTGTGGATAGTAGAAGGAAGAGAAACCTTGTTTGACTTGGAACTATTCACAAAGATCATTAACATCACAATTTTGGAAGGGTGTACCATGATTTGTTAGGATGGTTTGAGGAATTCCATACCGACAAATGATGTTGTTGAGTATGAACATGGAGAATTTATTTCCAGTGATGTAAGTGATAGGAATGGCTTCCACCCATTTATAAAGTACTCCATTATTGTAATGATGTATTTATGTCCATTAGATTAGGATGGTGTAATCTTACCCACTATGTCAAATTCCCACATAGAAAATGACCATGGTGAAGTGATAGGATTGAGTTCTTGGGCTGGTGCATGGATGAGGTTTCCATGAATCTGACATTGCCTACACCTTTACACATACTTGTTTGCATTTGTCTCTACTGTGGGCCAGTAGTATCCCATTCGAATGATCTTCTTTGCTAAACTATTGCCACCTGCGTAGGTTCCACAAATTCCTTCATGTACTGCGTACAAAGATCTCTGGGATTCTATGGAAGTGAGACATCATAATAGTGTTCCATCTATACTTCTTCTATATAGAGTACTAGTGAGAAGGGTGTACCTAGAGTCTTGGTAGATGAGGGAATTCTTTCAGTTTCTAGACAATTCGGGAGGTAGGGAACTACTTTGGAGGTAATTGTACACATCATGGTACCATGGAGTTTCAGGACCAACAAGGACACACATTGATTCTATGATTGGTGCTTGATGTGATGGTATCATGAGTTGTTCTACCAGAAACTGGAATCTGGTTTTGTTGCCTAGCATATTGATCAAGGATGCTATGGTAGCCATCACATCTACTACTTTGTTTTGAGCTCTTGGTACTTTCTCAAACACAATGAAATGGAATTTAGCACGCAACTTGTCCATCTACTCTTTGTATGGTATTAGCTTCTCATCTTTGGTCATATAGTCATTGTTTACTTGGCTGATGACTAACTGTGAATATCCATAGACTTTGAGGTTCTTTATTCTCCATTGTATAGTTGTCTTTACTCTGATGACTAGAGCTTTGTACTCAGCTATGTTGTTTGTGCGTGGAAAGTTGAGTCTGAAATATTTAGGAATTGCATCATTGTTTGGAGTGATGAGTACTATCCTTTCTCTTGCACCATGGTTCATGCATGACCCATCAAAGTATAGTTTCCACATATCTATTGCTGGTAGTATTGTAAGAATAGACTCATCTGGAAAGTTAGATATGATAGGCTGATGATCTTGTATAGGTGCCTCTTCTAGTTGATCCACAATGACTTGAGCTTTGATATCTTTTCTATCCATGTATTCTATGTCAAATTCTCTTAGGATCATCACCCACTTTGTGAGTCATCATGTTAGTGCTTCTTTTCTCAGTAAATACTTCAAGGGGTCAATGTGCACTATCACCTTGGATTGATGGCTCAGCATGTAATTCCTAGCTTCTGGGAAGCAAAGACTACTGCTAGGCATGATTTTTTAATTTGCTAATAGTTGCGCTCATAGCCTACCTAAGTTTTGCTGAGACTTGAGTAGATAGTCCTTGAATATTTGGAATGCATGTTTGCATTGTTCTTTCCATATGAATATCACATCCTTGTGTAGTAGATGCTGGAATGGATGACACTTGTCTGCTATGTTGGTAATATTTCTTGTTTGGCGGTTCTCCCGTTTCCTTGTCCTTTTTCTGGTTCTGGCCTATCCATTTCAGTCCCTTCTTGTTCAGTCTGGCTTTAACTCTGCAAATTTTCAGGTTTTCATGTTTATTCCTTGCAAAATTGTCAAAACCCTGAAAAAACCCTAAAAGCCTAATGTTAAACAATGCATTTTAAACCCTTAGCCATGTCTTTCTATTTTGTCATTACCTTTTTAAAGTCACTAAAGGCATGTGCTTTAAGTCAGGTCGCTTGATCGCATGACCCAGAGCGCATATTCCAAATCATTCCCCGACTTAGCTTTCCCTTTATGTCGCGTAGTCTCTTGAAGAAACAGAATATTCCATCTATGTCTTGAGACTTGGCGATCTCTCTTTAGTCGGGTTGTTGCTGGAACATCATGTTATGAGCTTTAAAAGGAACGGGACCCACCTTCAGTCAGGTGATCACGTGATGTTTTCCACAGTTAGGAAAAAATGCTCCGACTTCGCGATTAACCTTTGTCGCGTTGTCGCTAAGTCATACCACAGCTAACAGTTAGCAATGCCTTCAGTCGCGTAGTCTCCAGATCAAACGGTGGTTAAGAGATAACAGCTCAGACTATGCGACTAACTGTTTGATGTTTACAGTATTAATCAGTCGGGATGTCACCAGAGCAGGGATGGTGACGTAGCTCCCCAGTGTGTAAAGAAGGAACCAATGATCGGGTGACATCTGTTAGTAGCTAGATGGGTATCAGGCCGTAGTCGCCTGATCGCTAGAAAGGAAGAAAGTGGTTCAACGACTATCTGACTTGGTATGTTTCCCTTCAGTCGTGGTGTCGCTGAATGTTTTAAGGGCATGTTC
>MU223249.1:1776057-1811035 GCA_018584345.1 Thuja plicata
AGTGTCCACATTATAACATACTATGTAAACAGTTATCATAAAAGGTAAAACCTGCCTGAGCATATGTGGAGCTCAAAAATGAAGAAGGACCTTATCCAGTCCTTAGCAATTAGGCTTTTCTTGTCCCCTAATCAGTATTAGGAAGCATGGTGTTCAAGTAGTTATTTCAAGCATTGTGGTTCATACAAGAAAAATCCCTAACATGCTAATTGGAATATGAAGCACCTGATGGATTGAAGCTTGCCCTGTAAACCCCTTAGTTTCCTTAGGTTAGTCGGTGGTGGCATTTCCAGTATTGCTTTGAATTTCTCTAGGTCTACCTCTATGCCTCAATGTGACACATTGAATCCCAAGAGCTTCCCTATGGTGACCCCGAATGCACACCTTTCTGAATTTAGTCAAACTTTGTATTCTTTCATTCTATCAAATATGGGTCCCAACACTTGTAGATGATCTTTTCTAAGAATTGACTTGGCAAGTATGTCATCCACATAGTCCTCCATTGTTTTGTGAATGAGATCTTGGAAGATTGTTATCATGGCCCTTTGATATGTTGTTCCCACATTTTTTAGACCAAATGTCATGAAGTTCCAATAGTAAGTGCCCTAGGAACATGGAAAATTCATTTTGTGTTGGTCTTTTGGTGCAATCCTTATTTGTTTATATCCTAAAAAATACATCCATGAGTGATGGCATCTGATGTCCTACTGTGAGATCTACTATCATGTCGATGTTAGGTAAAGGAATGTCATCCTTGGGACAAGCTTTGTTTAGATCTCTAAAATATATGAAAATGTAGATCTGACCACTATGCTTGGTTACTGGTATCAAATTAGATATTCAGTCTGCATATGGGATTAGTCGTATTAATCCAACATCTAGGAGTTTCTTCAAATCTTCTTTGACTAGTAATGCAACATGTGGGTACATCTTTTGCAATTTATTCTAGGTCAGTTTGACATTTGGTAACAATGACAAATGATGTAATACAAGCTCTCGACCGAGTCCTGGCATGTCTGAGTAGGACCATGCAAATTTGACTTTCCTTTCTTTGAAGAAGCTTATGAACTGCTCTCATTCCTCTAGAGTGAGTAATTTTTCCAAGTAGATATTATTTGGGTTCTTTTTATCACCAAAGTTGACTTCTTCCGTTTCCTCAACTAACAATGCTGACTTTTCCTTTGTCAAGGGGAGGAGTTCCTGCTTTCTATCCTCTAGCGCCTCGGTGAGGTTTTCACTAGAATATACATCTTTTTTTTTGTATTTGTTTGTGTCACTAAGTGCCTTGAGGTTTTCACTTACTGACAATTCTTTTTTTCTTTTTATTTATTTTTTTTTACTAGAAAGAGGAGCTTCCTCCCTGAAATATGCTGATTTGTCTAGGTCAATAGAGAAACCTTCCTTATGGTCCCTTGATAGAATTCCTTCTCTAAGACCCATGAAGTCTATGATAGCCTCATCATTCTCAAAGACATCTATATTAGGCTATCCTTGTTGATCCCATTCTATCAGTTATGGGTGTACTAGACATAGGTCCTTGTGGTGGGATGAATCTATTTGGTTGAAAGGGACAATAGTGATGGTTCTGACAAACTGGGAATGTGATGTGGATGCACCACCTAGGGAATTGGCATCGATATTCTTATCGATGCATGTCTAGTCCACTATGGTGAATTGGTTGAATATGTCCTCAAGGTGTACAGTGCTAACTGGCTGAGGGGAATAGTTTGGGATTGATGGTTTAGAGTTGTGGAGGGATCTCCACTCGTACTCATCGGAGCTAGTTTTTCTAGAACACTCATCGGATGTCTCACTTTCCTCTTTATCTTGGATAGCTTAGTTAAGGTTTAATTGGGAGTAAGAGGTTCCCACTTTAGATGGCAATAAATGTTGGAGTATATTTCCGATTAAAGCATTTCTAGGTTTTTCCCCCAGTGTAACTCTACTACTTGTTCTTGATCAATGGCTATGTCTTGAGTGGTAGGATTGGTTCTATTTCTCCCATAGCCTAACCCTCTCTTATTTCTCTGGGTTGGCGGTAAAGATAGTTCCATTAGTCCTTGTTGTCTTCCCCCCAGACCATTCCTATCATTATACCCAAACCTTTGCAGCACTGTATAGTTAACTCCATATGTTGACATAGGTATGGGTCCTTGAAGTGTGTTTTGTGGGTCTTGATACAACCACATGTTAATATTAAGATCAAAATGGTTCTCTTCCGCATTGTCTTCCCAATTGAAAAAGGTGGTGGGTGTACATATGAAAAAATAGGTTCCAAGGTTTGAGTTGTGGTCACTGGTTGTGACATTTCGTATGACCTTGGGCTTTGAGGCATGTTGGTGATTCATAGCTGTATTCACCAAATCCTTTGTCAATAATGGATATTTTACCCTCTTCTTGTGACATCCTTGGGAATTGAATTCAAGGTGGAAGGGATACTTGCCTCTTGGTTTGAAGGAACTTGGTTGTCAGTACTTCTTTTGATAGGGTTACAATATTGGAATGAGTTTGGATCTCCTTCAACAGTGATTTACACCCTCTGGTATGGGAACTTGATGCACTGATGATATGTGGAGGGTAAAAGTTGCATCTCGTGGATCCATGGTATTCCCAGTAATATGTTGTATCCCAATTCTAGGTCTAGGATCTGAAAGGGGATGTTCTTGACAACTGGGCCTATCCAGACTGGTAGTATGATAATACCTTTGGAAGATATTTCTTCTATATCATAGGTCCTGATATTGATCCTCCTTGTGACATAAATACTAGATTTAAAGTAGCCCAAGTGTTTGAATACCTTCAAAGTACAAATGTTTAACCCAACCCCACCATCAACAAGGAATCTATGGATTGCATGTTTGTGAATTTGAATGAGGAAGTGCAAGGGATCATTGTGTAGAGGTTTGTGCGGTGGCATATCATGGTTTGTGAAGGTTTCATGCATGGTGGAAGCTATGTGGTTCACCATTGTTTGGAATGTTTTAGGGGTTATGTCCCCTGGGACAGCTGCATTTTGGAGTGCTTTATCAAGAGCTTTCTTATGCTACTGGGATATGCACAAAAGGTCAAACATGGATATTTGGGTAGGTGTGTGCTTTAGTTGATCCATGAGGCTTTTCCATGGATCAGAGGTTGTAGGAGGGTTAAATGATATAGAAAATGTAGATGGCAATCCTTGCAAGACAACTTGTGTATGGTGCATGGTTACAACACACTTAGCACCTTGGTCTCTGATAGTAATGGTAGCCACATGGCTATTTGAAGTATTTACACAGTTGATAGTGTTGTCAATATTGACATAGGTTTAGTTTACTTGGTTTGACTATTCACTAGACCCAGAGGATTTCCCTTTATTGAGATCATGGAATGTGTCATTGAAGATCATATGACTAGCGGTGCCTTTTGTTTGGATGTTGGTGACATCGATGATCCTAGTGTTAACAAGATCTTGGATGGCATTTTACAATCAATAATAGTTGGGTGTTTTGTGTCCCTTCACTCGATGAAATTTTCAGAAATCATTATCATTGTACCACTTTGGTTTGATTGCACCATGTTTGTATTCTCTTATTTCAGGAAGAGTGATATTGTTGGATTATATTAGCTTTCTATCGACTCTCCTAATGGTGTGTAATCTTGTTTTGGAAATGGGAACCATGGTGGGCATTGTGCTTATGGTTGATTGTTTGACACAGCGGCCTCTTAGATAGGGGGTGGTTGATTTTGAGTGTGTTCTTGTTGAGTGGGCACATGGGTTTTGGGTGGGCTATAGGTACTCCTGGAAATGACACTTTTGATTGGGCGTAGTTGACTATTTTTACATCAATGACACCATCATTAGTGACATTTTTGTGTTTGTTCCACCATTTAGCTTTATTTGTTGCATTTTTGTTTGTGTTCATCTAGATAGGGTCTGCAAGGATACCTTGTTTGACTAGGTTTTTCTCAGAGTGAACTCCTCATTCGATGAGTTGCTTGAAGTTTGGATCCAGATGCACTTTTTTTGTAAATGACATATCTGGAATCAGAATATCAATGGACATGACTATGAGGTCTTTCTCAGGTATGTCATATGTAATTTCATTTCCAGTGTTCCTCCACCTTTGTAGGAATTTTACAAAGGACTCTCCATCTTTTTGTTTGATGTCACAAAGGTCCTTGATGCTAACCTTGCACTCGATGTTGTGATGGAAGTGAGCAATGAATTTTTTGGCCAACTCACCCCAAGACAAAATTCCATGAGGTAACTATGAGAACCATTCCATTTCTGGTTTGGATAAGCTTTGTGGGAATAGTTGCATTAGGTATGTCTCGTCATGTGCAACCTTGATGTAACTAGCAAAGAATTCTCAGATATGTTCAACGGGGTTGGTGGTCCTCCTGTATTTGTCAAATTTGGGTACTGAGAAGTTAGTGGGAAACATAGAAATGTGAAAAGAATGATCAAAGGGACATGGTTATAAATCCTCTACGGTGTAGGATTTGGTTTGCCCTTGATTTTTCTTGTCCATCATTTGGGTTTGAAGACTCTGCACTTGTTGGATTAGCATGTCTGTCTGAGATTGAGGATTATTTGTGACATTGTACCTCTATGTTGTAGTATGTATGAGGCTACGCCTCTATGTCCCTTGAGTAAGGACATATGATTTAGTCCTTGGGACTTGATATTGGTTTCCAAACATGTGATTCTGATACTAGGGCATGTAATTGGCCCAAGATTGATTCTCTTATGTTTTTTGTTGGGGTTGTTGTTGTTGAAGTTGGGGTTTCTACTGTTGGGGTTGAGGTTTTTGTGGTCCCTATAAGAGAAAAGGCATAACCTTGGGTGGTCATTGATTGAAATTTGGACCTGTAGAGATGGATCCCTATGGGAGTAAGGTATTGAGCCCAAGGCTAGCAGGGACTGACTGTAGTAGAGGAACAATCACAAAAGGATTGTTGCTTGTTGGTGGGATTGATGGCATAGCAGGAGACCTTGAATGAAAAGGCCATGAGGTCAAGGGTTGATGCACACTCATGAACATGGGTGCACTTAGTTGGGAACCTATCATGTTTTACATGGAAGACATGCTATCTTAATTTGTGAAGCTAGTCTGATTAGACACAGTCTACACTTATGTAATTGTCATCAAAGATGGAAATATTTGAGATATCACAGGTTCTATTTGAGAGGTTTGAGTAGTGTTTTGACTTGTGAGAGGGTTCTTGGGCCATATGGTTGACACATTTAATTCAGCGGGGAGTTTGACTCCCTTCTTAATCAACATGGCTAAGAAATGTTCAATATTTATCTCTACAACAACGTCAACAACTTGTAAGGAATAGTCATCTTTCTCTATGTCTTCAAGCTCATCCTTTGTGACATAATAGAACAATGTTGGTCTTCAGGGATTCTCAATGAAAAGAGTAGGACTAGTATTTCTTAAAGGGTCATCCTCTCGCTCTTGTTCCCAAGGGGGAAATCGGTTGATATAAGTCTCATCACGTTTAGTTTTATCCTTTGACTTAGTGTAAGGCCCACCATAAGGTGTGTGAGACATAATGTTGTCTAGATTTTGTGACTAAAAAAAGTGATATAAAGAAAATAGAAAAGAATAACCTTTCTAGGAGAGTTTGAGTTATGTTTGGACAAGGATAATTCTAAGTAGAGATGTTGATTTATCTTGATCTCAAAGATTTGGTGATGTAAGGATATGATTCCTGACTATTTCTTAGGACAAAGTCACTGATAGAGATATGGTGATTTTGAGATAAAGAGATCAAGATATTTCAAGTCTGAACTTTTGAACTAACAATTTTTGGACAATAATTGTGCTTTCAAAGAATGGATGATCTTTAAATTTTAGAGATTCACAAAATGTTCTTCGCATTTTCTAGGATAGACACTGACCTTTTACACAGAATGAGGAGTATTTTTAAGGTTTTTAGGTAAATAAAGGTGTTTTAAGTCTCTGGTTAAGTGCGGAAAAACTTGACCAATTGTAGTAAAGTGACAGGTTAATTATGGTAATATATCACCGATTACAGTAATAAACAGGTTAGATACGACAATAAAAAGGATGATTGTGGCAAACGTCTGTCAATTGTGGCAAGATGCAGGGAATTGTGGCAAAGGGGAGACAGTCTAAAAAAGACTTCAAATTAGCTTCACTGTCTGATAAAATTGATTTTCAGGAACAAGGCTTTCTTATTTTTAGAACAGGTTTGATGTTGACACCCTAGACTTTAAGAAGTTGGACTCATTTTGATAGTTTTGATGTTTGTTTTGTGTTTTTGGAGACTGGTCAAAGAACAAGCACAATGGACAATGTGTTTTGTAATCTAGTACAGGTTTTGACACAAGGACAAATAGATTAATCTAAGGAAAATTTGGCATTCAAATACAATGTTATAGGCCTAACACTTGAATGTTCGTTAGCTCACACAACAAGTGTCACCCTACTAGGACATGAAGGTCCACGACGTAGCCGCCCATATTTTTGTCATTGCCAGATATTGTTTCCATGCTAGTGAAGATCTCTTTCACTAATACAATACCCTAGAACACATATGTTGGGAATCTAGGGGGAAATTCTGCAACCCCTTGCACTATAATAAGGTATCTATTCAGAGGTGAATCGGGTTGGCCTCTATTTTAACAAGGTTTTAGTAGGGTCTGTGGTGTCTATCCAATTAGTTTGTATGTGTGTGACTCACTTAAGAGCCTATTTGACCATGTTGGCTACTTAGGGATACTTCACCCAATCCAGAATATCATCAACACATCTCTCCTGAGCTTGGCTAGATAAAAAAATGGAACTTTGGTTCACGTCTTGTTTATATACCGATCAAAAGGATTACTGATTTAAGGTCATTCCCTGAGAAAGAAGTGCATTCCCCAAATAGGTCTTTCTAAAAAGTATAAAGGTTTTTAATCTAATAGATTGTGCAAGCACACCAAAGACTCAAGACACAAGGTTAATCGATCAAACTCCAAAGATTGAAATGTGAACTAAGCTAATCACCCATACAAGCACAAGTGTTCAATTTTAAATCCCAAAGTAGGTGATGATTTCTTGTTTAGTTTTAATGCACCAAATTAAGAGATTTTTTTTTCTTTGTTCAATTCTTAACCTCCATGTCAATTTTAAGCACCAATTAGGAAATGTGAGGTTCAAGCTGTTTGCATGCAATGTTCTTTTTAAGCACTAAAATAAAAAATGAAATAATTTTAGTTTCTTTGTTAAAATTCTCCTCACCATAAGCTATCAACAAACATGATTAGTACCAAAAAACATCTAACTAATAATTGAAGAATAACTCACAACTCCAGAATTGTTAAGATCGCTAAGGCTAATTGTGAACTTGTACTTAGCTGTGAAACGTTTGATAGAATCCAGATATTTGTTGTATGCTTCTCTTTGATCTTCCTCTATGATGGATAAGATGGATCTTTGTTGTGTTCAGTAATTAGTGGTCCTTCTTATGTCTTCTCTTAGTGATCTAGCACCTGGGATGCGTCTGATTACCCATTTGGCTATTCGTCATTCGTCAATCCTGAAGAAAAATAGAGAAAACAATCAAATTATGACATAAAAATAGTGATTTTTAATCAGATTTGCGATAATAATATCAATTGCGACAATGTTCTGTCAATTGCAACAAACTTCTATAAGATGTGGCAATATTTTTTCAATTGCGGTAAAGCACTTTTAACTACGGCAGGACGCTATCAATTGCAGCACAAATCAGTCAATTACGGAAAAACTCTGTGCGATTGCGGCACAAATTGGTCAATTGTGACACAAAGCAAGAAAATAGAGTCTTGAATAATGAAAAAAATAAATGTGAAACCCTTACAATGATTGTGGCAATATTCTGTCAATTGCGGTAAAATACAAGCAATTGCAAAATTACAAGTATATCAAGAAAAACATGAAAAATGAATACTGCAACCGTACGGCCGAGGCCAAAAGGTTTTGCCTGTCATCTGCAAGTGATATTTGGGCTGTTTGATTCACGTCAGGTTCACCAAAATGTACGCGGGATTGAAATTTGTAACGCTCTCAATTACAAGGGTTAGTAGCACCAATTTGCAATGGGGGAAATAAATCAAATGACTACTAATATTGAAACTATGAATCAATAAAATAACAAGAAATAAAGGAGGTACACAAATGAATGCAAACCAACAAGGCTCGAATCTTTGATTGTCACTCTCTACTCCTTCTGAAATGTTGTTTGTGTGCTGCTGAGTATTGGTGTGGGCAACGTCTATGACTCAAAGCGTTGAGAATATGATATCAAATATGTGTGATCACAAGATAGCTTGATGCTTGAACCAATCTGATAGAGTAATGTTTCACATGAGCTTGAAATATTGGATCCTTCAAATGGTTATGAAGAGTTTATTATATAGAAAATGAGAATGATATGAATGGTTGAGATCAATCCCAAAGATAGGCGGATGAATGGTTGAGATTAAAGGGAACTAGAGAAGCCATCATTAAACTTTACCTCTTCAATTGGGGGAGAGGAGATAGAGTTTGGTTAACTAAACAAATAATTATGAGTTACCTTTAGAAATAAAGAGGTAATTGAGAGTTACCTTTTTTGAATTGAAGAGGTGGGTGGAGTAACCCATGTAATGAGAGATCTGATTAAGAGTTATCTTTTTGAACACCAAGAATGGATTTAATTGAATATTTAATTCATTTTTATAATTAAAGTATTCAACATGTGAGACAATTGAATTCTTTTTGGATTTAGAATTGAATTGTTGAATGAAATTAAATTAATTTAATTAGAATAATTAATTAATAAGTTTAAATATTTAAATTTAAACTTTAGGAAATTGAAATTAATTAATTAATGCAGATTAATCAATTAAGGTTAATTAATTTTAATTAATTATTTAATTAATCTTAGGGATTTGATTAGATGATTTGGGGAATGAAATTAGAAGAAAATATATGATTAATTAATCATTAAAAAACCATTAATTAATAGATGAAAATTAGTGTTTGTAATGTAAGGTCATAAGTATGTCCATTTTAGGGTGTCTACATGCTCATACTTAGAAATCAAACAAGTACTTTTTCTAATTTTTATTCTTGTTAGAGCGCCTACATTCTTATCACTTATAATCTGATCAGTAGAATGATTCATCTTCACATACCGGGGTATCACCGGTTCAAATCTAGGAGCTTCTTCTTCTATCGGTTACATCACTTCTCCCACATTATTTTGATCTAATGGTCCATGCACTTCTGGTTCAATATACACAATCTCCTAATCATCCTCTACCACTTGCTTGCTTGAATCACCATATTTATAAGCATATTCATCCTCCTTTACATTTTCACTCTGAATAATCTAATTAGTTCTCTTATTAAAACACTTGTATGATTTTCTTTTAGTAGAATAGCCCAAGAAAATAACTTCATCAATTCTTGGATCAAACTCTCTAGTGTCATCATCCCTCTTAATGTAACATCTACTGCCAAATACTTTGAACTATTTAACTTTAGGTGAGTGACCATACCATTGATCATAAGGTGTCTTATCTATTCCTTTCTTTACTTACACCCGATTCAGTATGTAAACATCAGTATTGATTTGTTATCTCCAATACATCTTTGGTACATCATCTTGAATAAACATAACCCTTGTAGCATCCACTATAGTTTTGTTCTTTCTCTCTGCAACATTATTTTGTTGTGGAGTCCTCGGTGAATACATTTGTCTCTTGATTCCATTATCTTCATAGTACTTAATAAATTGTGTAGAAGTAAAGTCACATCCTCTATCAGAACTTAAACATTTAAAACTCTTATATGATTCCTTCTCAACTAGTTCCCTGAATGCTTTGAATTTATGGAATGGATCTTACTTTTCCTTCAAGAAAGTTACCCATATCATTCTAGAATAGTCATCAATAAACAATATGGAATATCTTTCACCTAGATAACTCATCTGTCTCATAGGACCACATAGATCAGTATGCATCGAATCAAGTATGCTATTAGATGAAAATACTTTCTTTTGAAAGTAGAACTAGTTAACTTACCCAACTGACATTCTTTACACATCATGTTGTCTAGTTTTACTAATTGAGGAAATCCTCTAACTGCATTAGTCTTACTTACTTTTGTCAAACTATCAAAGTTTATATGACAAAACCTTATATGCCATAGCCAACTATCTTCAACCTTTGCAACCAAACAAGTGTTCACAATAGTATTCAGATGGAATAAATTACCTCTAGTCTGCCTACTGGTAGCAATCTCATCACTAGAGCTTCCAATTATTCTGCATACACTTCCTTTGAATTCAAATATGTTACCTTTATGATTTAGCTGAACCACACTCAAAATATTATGTGTTAGACCATCCACATAATAAATATCATATGTATTGTTGGGACTCAAAAAATACAAGGGTTTTTGAGTACCTTGTTAGTGATTTGCATTTTGACCCCCTATAAGTGCTTTTTGAGCCTATTTGCCCAAATGCAATTCTAAAGTTTTTCATGCATATTAGGTGTTTATCACTCTTTTTTAGGCATAAGAAGACATCCTAGATAATCAAATTCAAGTTTTGAGTCATTTAGTGATGTCTTGTTTTGAGCACTTGTCCATTTTGCATTTACTGCCGAAGTGTCAATTTGTTGTAACGGGCCTAGTTTGTATTTGAATAACTTGCATCTAATTGAGTTTCATGGGTCACCATTTTTGGGAATGTTGAGAATGTATATCAGAAATCCTATATTTCAAATCCCAAGTTATTTCGATTCTGTTTGATAGGTTTTTCTCGATCCCTCAAAGTTGGTCTTCTAGAAATATCTTGTTTCTTTGTCCTGCCCAAAATTCTGAGTAGCCCTGTTTGACCAATTGTAAGTTTTGACCTTGCGACCTAATTGAAAAATTTACTTTTGTACTGTATTACAGAGGTTAAATACTTCTTTAATCTCCTTCTTTAGGTCATGACAAGTCTATCTGGTCACTTTCCTAAGCCATTTCCAAATCAAATTTTTGCTTGTTTCACTATTTCAGATCTAAAATGTTTTTAGCAAGCTGATTTTGGTCTTTAATGATAATTTGCCTTTTGATCTTCTGAGAAATCTAGTGATGGATTTATTTTCATTATGTGAGATTGAATCATTATCCAAGATTCCAGATCTTGGGGGTTTCAATTGGTAAGTTTTCAAAGCTTGTTTCTAAGCTGATTTGTGCAGATTGACAGTGCGAACAAAATCAATGTTTTAGAAGGCTATATTTGATCAGTGATATTTTTTGGCTCAAATCTTCCAGTGCAATTTCCTATGGTACATGTTCTCACATGTTTGGATTGAACCTATTTTTCTAATGGCGTGTTCCTATGATGTCATTCAGTCAGTTTTCAAAGCTCATTCAGGAAGCTACTTACCAATAATGAAGCCAATTTGTGGAATAATGAAAGTTGTTTTTAAAAGCCCGCTAGTGGGTTACTTTGTGGATCGATTGTGAGATAGTTTATACAGTCAAAGTGAAAGCATTTCTAGATTCGGTGAGCTGTTTGAAAGCACTTTGAAATCAATGCATTTTAATGACTGGAGTACAAGAGTATTGTCAAAGTTCAAAATACGCAATGGAGAC
The DNA here is from genome assembly GCA_018584345.1 of Thuja plicata. NCBI lineage: Eukaryota > Viridiplantae > Streptophyta > Pinopsida > Cupressales > Cupressaceae > Thuja > Thuja plicata. Next base: position 1,787,673 of record MU223249.1, read on the forward strand.
CAAATGAATGACAACGCATTGTATATTTTATGAAATAAATAAACATTGAAGAGGGATTTTAAGATTTTCTAATTAACAGTGCATTATGGAACTAAAAGTGAATATCAATCACATTTTTTAGGCTGCAGGCAGATTTTAAGAAGGTTTACGGGTTGGAAATGGTCATTTCTTCATCTATGTTCTTTCCCAATGCATTTCTCATGCCCTGGGAGTATTTATGACATGGTTTGGACCATTTTTGAAGTGGCAGCAGGCCAAAAATGATCTAGCAACAAAAAAAATGCCTGCACAGTCATTTATGTTTTAATTAAAGTTCTTTAAATAATGAGAGGTCTGCTTAGGGTGCAAATGAAAATATGGAAGAGGATTCAGTGCCATAATAGATTGAAGAGGGCCAACATCATTTAAAGCAACAAAGCAAATGCAATGAGTAGAGAGACTTCCAGTGTAGCACATGGAGGAGAGATTTTTAAAAAAAAATTTAGTTAAAAATTGCAAAATGTGAATCCACAGGAAGGGGCGCCTAGCACTATGGAAGCGATTGGTGGTTTTAAAAGGAAAGAAAATGATACCATGGATGAGCAGAATCTACTGGAAGATTTCAAAAGTTTAAAAAGATGCACAAAGAGTTATCCCACATGCATGAGATATTGGATAGTTTTAGTTTTTATATACCAAAGCACTCACTTTGAATAAAGAACCAAGAGGCCACTTGGTGGGCCTCTTGGATGGATAATTAAGTGCGTGGTGGGCCCCATTATTTTGGGGTAAAAATGCATAAAGGCTAGTCTCCAAGTCTCCAAATCTAACCATAGTTAGCGAATTGATCTAGAGACTGAGAGACTACACTATCCAAGTTAACCGCAGTCAAGGCATGGTCAAGGTTCAGTCAAGTTAAGCTCATTTAGAGACTTAGAGACTAAAGGTAGTCTCCAAGTCTCCAAATCGAATCATGGTTAAAAAAATCTTTCAGAGACTTAGAGACTAAAGCAGTCTCCAAGTCTCTAGATCAAGCAGTCTCCAAGTCTCTAGATCGAATAGTCTCCAAGTCTCCAAATCAAGTAGTCTCCAAGTCTCTAAAACTAATCAGTGTTAACAAAATCATTCAGAGACTTAGAGACTAAAGTAGTCTCCAAATCTCTACATCAAACTCAGGGTTAAGAAGGTCTTTCAGAGACTTAGAGACATTGATAAAATGATAACCATGGTTAGAGTGTGGTTAAGAGGTGGTCGAGTTAAGCCTATTTAGAGACTTAGAGACTAAGGCTTGTCTCCAAGTCTCTATATCTAATCGTGGTTAGTGAAATCTTTCAGAGACTTAGAGAAACACTGTGTAGAGCTAACTATGGTCAAAAAATGGTCAAGGTGTGGTTAAGTCTAATTCTATTTAGAGACTTAGAGACTAAGGATTGTCTCCAAGTCTCTAGATCTAACCATGGTCAAGAAAATATCTTAGAGACTTAGAGACTAAGTAGTCTCCAAGTCTCCAAAAGGAACCAGGGTTAAAGGAGGAGTTCCAAGGCCAGTTTAGAGCAGCAAATCAACATGTTACAAGTGTCAAAAATCTGGTACATTATGGGGAAATAAGGATTAATTTGCAATTTAAAATGAGTTAATCTCAAAAGGCAAATTGTTAAAAGGTGTACAAGTTGAAAGATATCTAATGGTTGACTTAATGTCTTAAAAGGAAGATGCTCAACATCTAACCTATAAGCCATTAAGTCTGATTGACACTTGGTAGAATGAGATGAAATCTGGGCTAAAAAATGCAAATATTAAAATGTCATTTCACTTTAATAGTTTGACTATTGAAATAAATTCAAATATTTCAAACTGTTGAAATATGCATGAGAGAGTTTGATTTAATGGTTGAGGGGCAAATTTTGTCTAAAATATCAAGTACCATATATCACCAGAAAGGTCTCAGAATGAGGATTCTAATTTTGTAGACCATTTGAGTCCAGATCATATTAGATTTTTGTAGTTGTAGATTGAAGAAGTTGCAGATATTTTTGGGGACAGACAGGTGTCGGTGACTGAATTTGTTTTTCCCATTCTCCTATATCTAGATTTTTCTCCATTGTAACAAGGATGGTGAAATTAATGCTACAAGGCAGCTTTCTGATTCTAGGGTCATATTTTTTGAGTTGTTTTATCATTCTATATGTATTGAAGCATAAATACCTTAATAAAACACAGTGCAATTCCTGTTCCATATTATTGTTGTCTCTTTATATTTTGTTGATGCTCTTATATGTTTAGTTTGTAAGGCATTTTGAATATGCTGGTTACAAGGTAACTATGCAATTACTTTTGAGTTTCCTTCAAGGAAGGAGTCAGTCTTATGAGTGATTTCAGAGGGATAAGTATTTGTAAGAGGATTTGATAAAGTAGTATGGGAATGATAAGATAGTCTATAAGGCATTCTATCTGAGATGCATATAGATTGTAAGGCATTCTATTTGTGTTTCCATTAAGTAATTTATGTTGATGTTTGTTTGTATGACTCTGTTGCCCACTAGATAAGGCACTAGTCTTTGCTGGTTATGCAGTCCTTACCATCAATCATTTAAAATCAAACCATTTTCCATTTCCTATTTAAGAGCATGAATGTCTAGAATCTGTATTGAATAGTACAAACATTGTTGGTGATTCATTGAAGAATTGAATCTAATAGGTTAGCCTGCCTGAGTTTGAAACTCGAAGAGAAGAAGGGTGAATATCCTTATTATCATATTTGCCATTTTTTGCAATGATTGTTTACTTATGTTAATATCATGGATTGGTTTTCTAAGCCCTACATCGGTTATAGAAAAAAGACATTAGTAGATTATTGCAAGAACCCCTAATCCACTGTAGGATTTCATTACGAAGCAGTGAGTCTAAAGAGGTACACCTGCTCGAGTTTGTGGAGCTCGAAGTAGGAGGATCAAATCCTCATTAATTAGTGTTTTTACTTGCTAGAATCAGAAGTTAGGAGTCATAGAGTCACACATTGATGCTTATACAGATTTTGTAAGAAAAAGTGCTAACAAAATGGCGACTCTGCTAGGGATAAAGATGAAATAGTCTTGTTGTGCTATTCAGAAAATCTCTGGTGCTATTTTAAAAGTTAAATAATTTTCTAATTGATTTTTCTCATCTGAGTTGCGCTAACAAAATGGTGAATTGCTGGGGAATGGAATAAAGGACAGCAAGTTTAAGATGGTTGTCTCCTTGCTTTGCTGAATCATCCTAGAGTCAGGTTGTTTGTATAGAGTCAGATTCAAAAAAATATTATAACATTCTCACTGAGTGTGAGTGGTGACTCTAAGTTTTCTGTATGATTAGTGCATGCTTAGAAAGAAAATATGAGGAATTTAAAATTATGATAAATAGTGTTTGAAGATCCTGATGAAGTTTTGTGTTGGCTGGAAAGAAATACAAGAATAAGTAAAACATTTTCCTCTGCAAGGAGGTGGCGACTCTATGAGAAAAGAACCTGATGGAGCTATGAAAGATGCTCTAGATCTGCTTTATTTCCAATCAAAAGAAAAAGGAGCAGCCACTGCAATTCTAGTCCAGGTAATCTTCATATTCTTGTGAGAAGAATATACAAATGGTTTCCCTATAAAGTGATATCAACACTAGTTAAGAGGGAAAAATACTAGAATGTTGTTTGCATACTATGTTGATGTTAGGTTCATCTTTCATTGTTTTAATGTAGTATGCAAATTGTCTGAGAAGTTTGATCAAGCTCTGTATGGTCAAATTGAAATGATTATGAAGGCATATGGAAATTTACTTTGACTATTTCTGGCCTTGTGTATGTTCAAGTGTAGCCATGTCTAGTAAGATGTTACAACAGTGTAATAGACAGAGTTTCAACATTAAGTTGCATCCAACTCTAAATTTTGAAGGCATTTGTGGTTACCCAAATTCTTTTCCATCCAAAATCAGAGAAAAATTGCCAAGATTCAATGGTAGGAAAGAGGAAAATACTGAAAAGCATTGTAGAAAATTTATATAATTGATGGAGGATTTTGATATTGAATATGAGGACAACATTATGAGGTTGTTTGTCCAATCTTTGGCAGAGGATGCAAGGTGTTGGTTCTCTTTCTTGTCGGAATTTTCTATATCTTCATGGGAAGAGTTAAGATCATCTTTTATGGAGTGGTTTGGTGAATAGGTTAATCCAGTTGCACTGATAAAGACTTTCAAGGAAATAAAAATAAAGAATGGTGAGTTGGTTCCTCCTTTCAATTTTAGATTTGCAAAAGTATTGGGTCAGATCCCAATGGAGTTAAGACCAAATGATGCTCTATGTTTGGTTGTTTATCTAGGGGCATTTGATAAAAAGATGAGCTATTTGCTAAGGGATAAAAATCCTAAGACCCTGCATCATGCTTTTATGACAATAGTTGATATTGAGAATAATATAAAATATGGAATCATCCCAAGGGGTTTTCCATCAACTAACAACTATTGTCATGTTGTGCCAAGTGCACTAGATAGGTGTGGATCAAGAAGCAAAGACAAATGCCAAGATGTCTTCATGCCTATTGATTTTACTGACCATGTTTCAAATTGTGTTTCAACACAAAATCTGAGTGGAAAATATATTCAACAAAAAATAGATGCTCCTCATATTAATGTGAGTATGGTTTGTAAAGAATGTTGTTATTCTCTTAAGGAAGAGATAGATGTTTACAGCGGTTACATACCCAATGAATTGGAAACTAGTTGTTCCAGTTTTGGGACTGCAGAGACAAGTGGCTTGCAGTCAAATGTGGAAAGCAAAGAAGGGGTAGCTGATTTATTAGGTGATGATTTTGAAACCCCAAATGAGGGAGTTCTATCAGAATTTGTTGATACTGAATCTAGTTACTTTGCTGGTGTTGAATCTGATTGTGATGTTGATAATGCTAACTATTGTCCTGATGATGAGATCAGTGAATGTCAAAACATTGAAGATGAATCCATGATGGATGAGGTTTCTATTCATTCTATGGGTCTTTCTTCCTTTCAGTGCAATAATGTAGATTTTTTGTTCCAGTTTGAGGAAGATTTTTATGAACAACAAAGTGTCAACTATGATGGAGATGAAAGTTGTGGGCAGTCTTTTGAAAGAAAAGATGTGAGCCAAGGAGTTCTAAACTTTGTTTCAAATTAGAAATATTTTTCTCAAGTCATGTTTCTGTCACAAGGGGATGTCCAAGAAGATATTTGTGAGGAATTGGTTGAGGAAGAGGATTCGTAGAACCACAATAGCCCGGATCCTTATGAAGACAAGGCAATGATTTATATGCAGCCTTGTAAAGAGAGTGAAGATTTATCATGTGTCAAAAATGATTATGAGGATGCTGATGTGTCCAAGACAATAATGAGTTCCTTTGTTTTAGCTAGTAATGCTCATATTATTGACTCCTCAATTTTAATGTTTTCAATCTCTGATTTGTCATGTGAAATTGGTGATTCTAAGAAGGATAAAGCGTCCTATAAGCCAAATTTTGAAGCTGTGGATTCTCTAGACCATGAAAATGATTATAAAATTCTTGTTGGTGGGACAAAATTAGATGTCTATGAACCAACTTATGAAAGTTTTCAAGAAAACACTTCTTATGATATGAAGATTAAATTTGGTTTTGCTTTTGAACCAAAAATGGGTGTCAACTTGTTTGATTTGGACATTGATAGTTATGATGTTTTAAATGGTGTGAAATTAGTGTTTTTTCAAGAGGAATCTATCAATGCTGATAACATTTCCCATAGTAGTGGTTTATGTGAGGAAAATGTATGCCAAGATGAGAATATGAATAATGGATTATGTGCTGATTTGTTGGAGCCTCTTCTCGAAATGTTTTGTGTACAGCTAGAAGAGAATTCAGATTTTGCATCAGATTATTTTCTTCAGCCAGAGGTATGTTCTTTTTTGCAAGAAGGGGATGTAGAAAGTGTTGATGCAATGTGTCATATGGTTGTCAAAGTGAATTAGCAAGAGCATATAAGTTATCAGGCTGAAAATGAGTATTTTTTTTCAAATCCAGCATGATGTTGTTTTTTAGAATGAACTAAATTTGAAGTCACAAGTTGTAATTCATCATGCGTTCCATGATTCTTTGCATGATACATATGAGGTTGAATATGAGAAGTTTTTCTTTGATATCCAGGCATGTGTTGAAGTGAATCAACATGTTTCCAGCCATGAGAGTAAGCTGGAGTGTTTATTGTTTCAGAAAGATAGTGATATTCAAGGATGTGATGTTGTGATATCACATAGTCAGCATATGCAGCGATTCAGTGCTTTTGTTTTGCCAAGAAGTGGTAAGTTTTCTGATTGTGATTGGTTTGATATACTAAAGATAAATAACAATGTTTTTGATCAAATACTTGGAAGCATGAGTTTTAGTTTACCTTGGATTTTTGGAGATGAAAATCGTATGTTTGATAGAGGTAAGAGCTAAATCTAGTTTTGGGGATTTGATCCTTTGTAAATAAGCTTCATGTTTGGACAGTTGCTTTCTTTCTCTTTCAGTTGTGTGTTGTCCTTTCTTTCAATAAAGAGGTTTCCTATTTTGGAGAGAAATAAGGAGAAATAAGAGAGAAAAGGAAGTCTGACTTATTTTTGTGGTGGTCTGCTTCTACCAATGATTCTGAATTCTTTGCATGCCCACATGGGGCACATATCCCCAGTCAGAGCCACTGTTGGGACTAAAAAAATACAAGGGTTTTTGAGTACATTGTTAGTGGTTTGCATTTTGATCCCCTATAAGTGCTTTTTGAGCCTATTTGCCCAAATGCAATTTTGAGATTTTTCATGCATATTAGGTGTTCATCACTCTTTTTTAGGCATAATAAGACATCCCAGATCGTCAGATTCAACTTTTGAGTCATTTAAGTGATGTCTTGTTTTGATCACTTGTCCATTTTGCATTTACTGCCTAAGTGTCAATTTGTTGTAACGGGCCCAGTTTGCATTTGAATAACTTGCGTCTAATTGAGTTTCATGGGTCACCATTTTGGGAATGTTGAGAATGTATATCATAAATCCTATATTTCAAATCCCAAGTTATTTCAAGTCTGTTTGATAGGTTTTTTGATCCCTCAAAGTTGGTCTTCCAAAAATATTTTGTTTCTTTGTCCTGCCCAGAATTCTGAGTAGCCCTGTTTGACCAATTGTAATTTTTGACCTTGCGACCTAATTGAAAAATTTACTTTTGTATTGTATTATAGAGGTCAAATACTTCTTGATTCTCCATCTTCAGGTCATGACAAGTCCATCTGGTCACTTTCCTAAGTCGTTTCCAAATCAAATTTTTTCTTGTTTCATTGTTTCAGATCTAGAATGTTTTTAGCAAGCTGACTTTGGTCTTTAATGACAATTTGCCTTTTGATCTTCTAAGAAACCTAGTGATCGATTCATTTTCATTATGTGAGAGTGAATCATTATCCAAGATTCAAGATCTTGGGGGTTTCAGTTGGTAAGTTTTCAAAGCTTGTTTCTAAGGTGATTTGTGCAGATTGACAGTGCGGACAAAATCAATGTTTCAGAAGGCTATATTTGATCAGTGATATTTTTTGCCTCAAATTTTCCAGTGAAATTTCCTCTAGAATGTGTTCTCACGTGTTGGGCTTGAACCTAATTTTCTAATGGCGCATTCCTATGAAGTCATTCAGTCAGTTTTCAAAGCTCATTCAAGAAGCCACTTACCAATAATGAAGCCAATTTGCGAAACAATGAAAGTTGTTTTTAAAAGCCTGCTAGTGTGTTACTTTGTGGATCGATTGTGAGATGGTTTATACAGGAAAAGTGAAAGCATTTCTAGAGCCGGTGAACTATTTGAAAGCACTTTGAAATCAATGCATTTTAATGACTGGAGTACAAGAGTATTGTCAAAGTTCAAAATACGCAATGGGAACAAATGAATGACAGTGCATTGTATGGTTTATGAAATAAATAAACATTGAAGAGGGCTTTTAAGATTTTCTAATTAACAGTGCATTATGGAGCTAAAAGTGAATATCAATCACGTTTTTGAGGCTGCAGGCAGATTTTAAGAAGGTTTACGGGTTGGAAATGGTCATTTCTTCATCTATGTTCTTTCCCAATTCATTTCTCATGCCCTGGGAGTATTTCTAACATGGTTTGGACCATTTTTGAAGTGGCAGCGGGCCAAAAAATGACTCAGCAACAAAAAAATGCTTGCATAGTCATTTATGGTTTAGTTAAAGTTCTTTAAATAATGAGAGGTCTGCTTAGGGTGCAAATGAAAATATGGAAGAGGATTCAGTGCCATAACAGATTGAAGAAGGCCAGCATTATTTAAAGCAACAAAGCAAATGCAATGAGTAGAGAGACTTCCAGTGCAGCACATCGAGGAGAGATTTTTTAAAAGTTTTTAGTTAAAAATTACAAAATGTGAATCCATAGGAAGGGGCAGCCAACCCTATGGAAGGGATTGGTGGTTTTAAAAGGCAAGAAAATGATGCCATGGATGAGCAGAATCTGCTGGAAGATTTCAAAAGTTTAAAAGATGCACAGAGAGTTATCCCACATGCATGGGATTTTGGGTAGTTTTAGTTTTTATATACCAAAGCACTCACTTTATGGTTTGAAGAAACAACCAAGAGGCCAATTGGTGGGCATCTTGGATGGATAATTAAGTGCATAGTGGGCCCCATTATTTTGGAGTAAAAATGCATAAAGGCTAGTCTCCAAGTCTCCAAATCTAATCATAGTTGGCGAATTGATCTGGAGACTTAGAGACTACACTATCTAGATTAACCGCAGTCAAGGCATGGTCAAGGTATAGTCAAGTTAAGCTCATTTATAGACTTAGAGACTAAAGGTAGTCTCCAAGTCTCCAGATCGAATCATGGTTAAGAAAATATTTTAGAGACTTAGAGACTAAAGCAGTCTCCAAGTCTCCAGATCAAGCAGTCTCCAAGTCTCTAGATCTAATCAGTGTTAACAAAATCATTTAGAGACTTAGAGACTAAGTAGTCTCCAAGTCTCTAGATCAAACTCAACGCTAAGAAGGTCTTTCAGAGACTTAGAGACATTGAGAAAATGATAACCATGGTTAGAGTGTGGTTAAGAGGTGGTCGAGTTAGGCCATTTCAGAGACTTAGAGACTAAGCCTTGTCTCCAAGTCTCTAGATCTAATCATGGTTAGTGAAATCTTTTAGAGACTTAGAGATACACTGTGTAGAGGTAACTATGGTCAAATCATGGTCAAGGCATGGTTAAGTCTAATTCTATTCAGAGACTTAGAGACTAAGGCTTGTCTCCAAGTCTCTAGATCTAACCATGGTCAAGGAAATCTCTTAGAGACTTAGAGACTAAGTAGTCTCCAAGTCTCCAAAAGGAACCAGGGTTAAAGGAGGAGTTCCAAGGCCAGTTTAGAGCAGCAAATCAACATATGACAAGTATCAAAATCTGGTGTATTATGGGGAAATAAGGATTAATTTGCAATTTAAAATGAATTAATCTCAAAAGGCAAAGGGTTAAAAGGTGTGCAAGTTGACAGATATCTAATGGTTGACTTAATAGATTAAAAGGAAGATGCTCAACACCTAACCTATAAGCCATTAAGTCTGATTGACACTTGGTAGAATGAGATGAAATCTAGGCTAAAAAATGCAAATATTAAAATTTCATTTCAATTTAATAGTTTGACTATTGAAATAAATTCAAATATTTCAAACTGTTGAAATATGCACGGGAGAGTTTGATTTAATGGTTGAGGGGGCAAATTTTGCCTAAAATATCAAGTATCATATATCACCAGAAAGGTCTTAGAATGAGGATTCTGATTTTGCAGACCATTTGAGTCCAAATCATATTAGATTTTTGCAGCTGCAGACTGAAGTAGTTGCAGATATTTTTGGGGACAAACAGGTGTCGGTGACTAAATTTGTTTTTCCCATTCTCCTATATCTGGATTTTTCTCCATTGTATCAAGGATGGTGAAATTAATGCTGCAAGGAAGATTTCTTATTCTAGGGTCATATTTTTTGAGTTTTTTGTCATTTTGGATGTATTTAAGCATAAATATCTCAATAAAACATGGTGCAGTTCCTGATCCATATTATTGTTGTCTCTTTATATTGTGTTTATGCTCTTGTATGTTTAGTTTGTAAGCTATTCTGAATATGCTGGTTACAAGGTAACTATGCAATTACTTGTGAGTTTCCTTCAAGGAAGGAGTCAGTCTTATGAGTGATTTCAGAGGGATAAGCATTTGTATGAGAATTTGATATAGAAATAACAGAATGATAAGATAGTCTGTAAGGCATTCTATCTAAGTTGCATATAGATTGTAAGGCATTCTATTTGTGTTTCCATTAAGTAATTTATGTGTATGTACATTTGTATGACTCTGTTTCCCACTAGATAAGGCACTGGTCTTTGCTGGTTATGCAGTCCTTACCATCAATCATTTAAAATCAAACCATTTTCCATTTCCTGTTTAAGAGCATGAATGTCCAAAATCTGTATTGAATAGTACAGACATTGTTGGTGATTCATTGAAGAATTGAATCTAATAGTTTAGCCTTCCTGAGTTTCAAAATCAAAGAGAAGAAGGGTGAATATCCTTATTATCACATTTTCCATTTTTCTACAATGATTGTTTACTTATGTTAATATCATGGATTGTTTTTCTAAGCCCTACATCGGTTGCACCAAAAGACATTAGTAGATTATTGCAAGAACCCCTAATCCACTGTAGGATTTCATTGTGAAGCAGTGAGTCTAAAGAGGTACACCCACCCAAGTCTCTAGAGATCAAAGTAGAAGGAGGATCAAATCCTCATTAATTAGTGTTTTTACTTGTTGGAATCAGAAGTTGGGAGTCATAGAGTCAAGAATTGATGCTTATATAGATTCTGCAAGAAAAAGAGCTAACATGTGTTACTCTTACAATTCAAAGAAATTGTGCCTTTACCTTTAGCCAAACAAGATGTGATATTACCAAAACTTACCACACCATAATTAAACTCATCAAATGTAATGAACTTACTCTTATCATAGGCCATGTGATGTGAGCACCCCCTCTCTATAATCCATTCATCATTTATTGTTAATTGAGAAACCAATTCCTTTTCTTCTTCAGATGGAACTTCTTTGACTGCAACAAATACAAACTTATTTTCTTCATTATCTTCTGATTATTCATCGATAACTCCCTCATATACTACAACAAAGCATTGTTTCTTCTCTTTTACCTTAAAATTTATGAACTTATCCTTTTGTTCACCATTAGGACATCTAGCAAAAATGTGTCAAATCTTATTAAATTAGAAACATTTAAGTGAAAGTTTACCTTTGTACTTACCAGTCCCTCTAGACAATTTGTTTGCTAGTAGAGCTTCAAGCTCTGCTTGTTTCCTTTCTTTTTCCAAGATAGCTTCAAGTTCCCTAGCATAACTTGACAAGTAATAATAATCGTGACTTGTTTCCTTACCTTTCCTTACCGGTACATTAGGTATCGATGCCTTAAAAGAAAACTCAACTCTTGGAATACTATAATCAAAGTTAATTAACTTAATTGTAGTAAGCTTACCAATTAGTTAATCTATAGTAACATTATCAAAGGTTCTCAGTTCATTTATAGTAGACCCATCTAATGGCATAAGAAGATAGTAAAGTTCTTAACATTTTACTTACCACAATATCTTCCTCAATAGTTCTTCCAACACCTCTGATAGAACCAACCACTTCTTTTATTCTTAGGCCATATTGTGCAATGTTCTCTCCTTCTACCATCTTCATGTCATCATAATTTTCTCTAATACTATCTTCCTTATCTTTTTTCTTATGGATATCTCCTCCATATATTAGTTTCAACTTTTCTAAGACATCATAGGAAGTATCAAGTCTATGAATATTAACATATTCAATATAAGATATGGTACTTAGAATGGCTTCATGTGCTTGAGTATTCTCCTATTGTTCCTTCATTTAATCTGTAGTGAGAGTTCTAGGAGGATTGATATACCTACTTGTGACATGCCTCTAGTATTGAGATCCCATACCTTTTAGATATAACTTCATTTTATAAATCCATACAAGGTATTTATCTTTAGAGAACTTGGGAGGTTCCTTCCTCATCATTGGATCTTTACCTCAAGCTTTTAGGCTTACCAAAAAGAGGACCAATGCTCTTATACCAATTTTTAGTATTAAGATATCCAAGATTTCTAAGAGGGGGGGAGGTGAATCAATAATCTACCAAATCAAACTTGAAACCATTAAAATTCATTGCATGAAAAAATAAACAATAAAGATAAATATCCACAACCATGCAACACAATAACATCAAAAAATTTCTCATGGAAACCCAACTAGGAAAAATCACGTGTGGGGATGGCACCCAAAATTTAAACTCTTTTGAAGTACGCCTAGTTAAGAGCTTAGCCCTGTTAAAAGTTTAAAAAATGCTCAGTTAAGAGAAAGACCTTGTTAGGAGTCACCTGGTCAAGGGATTTACCTCTAGCCCTATTAGGAGTAACCTAGATAAAGGATTTAAAACCCTAATTAAAGATTCACCTGGTTAAAGGATTTAGAATTTAGACCTGTTAGGATATACCCAGTTAAGGGATTTAGTTTGATGAAGCTGTTAGGAATCAATAAGTAAATGATCTAAGAAAGGAGCACTCTCTACTAATATAGATCCAGTTCAAGATCAATATTTTATTTACATATATACAATATTCTCTCTTCACTCTTCTCTCAATCGCACCTCTATTTCCATGATCTGCACTTGTACTTTTCATCATTTTACATATTTATACATTACAAGTTTATTAGGGTAATTAACCGCCCTAAAAAATGTTTTACAATCTTTTTTCTCAATGAAAAAACCTTAAAATGTGTTAACAATATAAAATGCTCTCTAACAAACTCATGTCAGCCTTCAAATCCACCACACATTGATTTTAAAAATAAAAATTAAACTACAACACATTCTCCAATGTTCATGTACAACCTCCTAGAAATCCAATCATAATGATCATAGAAAATGCCAACTCGTCAATCTTCAAAATCACCAAGATCCTTGGAACACATAATCACTTACTACAACACAGTGCATCATCACTGGTCAAGGATCTAACTATCTATTCTAAGAACATCTTTTAAATTTTTTACTGAATGAACTTCTATCACTTGAAACTTTGTCATCTGGTCATCAAATCACTATGCGGTCACAAAACAAACCCCATAACCTAGTAAAGATAAACATATTAGGACCACAACATCTGAGTCAAAACATATTTGAGACAATTATCAAATCATTCCTTCATGGCCTCATCTTGTTCTTCCAATTGACTTTTCAACCTTCAATCAATCATAACACAACATTCATAAGATCAACCTATGCAGTCATAGAAATAGTATCTAGAGACAACACTTAGTCCTCCTTTACGATCACACACACAAAGTCTTACCGCAAATCTAGATTCAAACTCTTGAATATACATCAGTATAACATGCACACTTTCAACCACCAAACACTAGGTTGACATCAATGACAACATCATAACTAAGCAACCTATCATTAATTCAACATCATAACATACTCAACTTCACTCGACATTAGTTATGCCAACACAATTTCAGTATCGACTATCAATATAAGGTTGTATATTATCATTGTTATATTGGAAAATGAACTTAGGAACATTTGGCATTGGTGTTTAAAATGAACCTACTAATAATATTAATGGAGTTAATTAAATGAGATGTATTTCAGTATTGTCTCTAGTAAGTTAGAAGTGTTTTAAATTTTGTTGCATTGAAAATTAGTTATGTTAATAAATCCATAGAGGATATGTTTTCTTAACATGATTTATCTTCCACATGTGCTTTGTAATGAATATAATTATAATGTGTAATTTATCTTTAATTCCACAATCTTAAAGTGTATATGAAGCCATAATGCTTCGATTGAGATGTAATAGTTCATTTATTATTTTTTTCTACGTTCTTCTAGATGATGTAAGTTTCCTCTAGGGCTCTTTAGTGGGGCATTACAAAAAATCTATAGTGTTTAATTTTTTGGGTATTTATTCTATTGTGATTTATTGGCTTGATAGGATAGAGGCAATATTTTTTGAATAAATTGATTGATTATTAATTCTTATTTGAGTGGAAGTGTTTTTATTTGATCTTGTTTTGGGGATGCAATATGCATTATAGAAGATAGAGTTTTATGAAGTTGATCATATGGCTATATTTGATTTAATATTGGTCTGGATTCTCTTATTTGACAATATATTATAACCCTCATACATGGTGGTGTTATTTTATTCTATGGTTGTGTGCAATAGAGTATTCATGTTGGGTGTTTTTGATGACTTCCTAATAATATGGAAAAATCCTAGGATGTCATGCATATGGTTTGATGTTCTTATCTTGGTTTCTTGATTGTAGTGCCTATCATTAAAAAATACTATTTAATTAGTTTGAATACATTTAGACTATATGTTTGATCATTGGATGATCTAAAAGCTTATAGAATAACCTAGCTCTTCCATATGCATGTAATTAATGGTGATTATGGAGTTAACATGAAAATAGGCTTGGATTTATTGGACCTCTTCTTCTTGTTGGTTGGTCATACCAACATGTTTTAGTTTCATATTGGTTGGATATGAGTATTTTTTATATTTTTCATTCGGAAATATTTGGCTATGCTTATCTATGTTATTCTATTATTTTGGTTTAACTATTTTGGTGTTCTTTAGACTTATCTTTGATATGATAAGTGAGCATTGATTTGAATATGTATCACAAGAAAGGATGGTTTTTCAAGTATTAAATAATTCATCAAGACTTGTGTTTTTGTAGATCTACAAATAAGCTATTTCTAAATTATGATTATTTAAGGATTTTTCTAGATACAAAATTGTTGTGATTTTCCATGTATACCTTGTGCATGGTATGAGGAGGTTTGTAGCCTTCTTGATGAGGAAATATTTGTGTATGTATTTTTAGTGTTGTAAATTGTAACTCCTTACAATTTTCACACTCTATTTTGTGGTCTTCCCTTTGTGTGCATCTGCCTTAATATACTCTTTCCAAACCTATTTTGACCCACTTCACTATCAAATTATTTCTATGTGCTAGTGTAGATGTAATGCCCTGCTAAGGAACCCTTATAAAATAGGCTTAAGTGTGCACCACTTTTTTTTAAAGTAAAGATATACATCATGAAATAGAGTGAAATAAAAAAAAAACATTACAAAAGTATGATATAATCTTTCTACGATCATCACATGATTGTGCACAAGCGAAAGACTCAAATGTACTTCCAAGGGTTCCATGACAACCCAAAAATACATTCAAAATAGAGTACACACATTCATAATATTTCCCAATGAATCACAAGAGGTTGAGCTAATGATAACCCATAGCTAAACCTAGAGGAGAGTAAGACATCCCCCAAAATCCCTCAATATAAGTGTTCCTAAGATTATTAAAATACGTATTCATTTCCTTCTTAACCATCAAGGAACCAATAACATCCAACAAATTAGGCCAAGGTCACATGGTGAGAAAAGATACACAAGGAGCCAAAGGAAATAGAAATTGGGTGGAGAGGAGAGTCTGTAAAAATTCCATTTCCCAAGTAAAGATCAATTTAATTCATGATAAAAATATAAGATTGAAAATTCTCAGACTAGAGAGGCAGAGGCACTACTCTATGGTGGAAACGCCAATAGACACCAATCTACAATTTTCTCAGAAAGCTAAAGAAACAACAATAAATTAAGTTGACACCAATGTACGACTAATAAACACCTATCTCCACACTAGGGAGTACCAAATACACATGATTAAGGCTATAATAACTTGATTCAATCAATAATAATTAAATAGATCTAATACACACACACACACACAAATTACCACTAACAACGAATGCAAGGGATAGAAAGATAACATCATGCTTGAAACTCCGTCATTGGATCAAACCCAACAAGTAAATGAGTGATTTTATCCAATATAATTTGGAGAAAAATCCAACTTCTCAAAACAAAAAACTGTGGAAATAGATCTTTTTTCACAAAATAAATTCACTTGTTTCCAAAAGGCCAAAAGGGCTTAAATCAAATTACTTAAAATGCTTAAACCAAAACTATAGAATTCCCAAAAGCCCAACAATATAAATTAATCCAATTCTATGTAAATAGAATTCAACTAAGGTAAATTTTTTGGTAAATAAAATTAACCTCCAAAATAATTAAATCAACATTTAATTTATAACTCAATTTTGAAAACTGCGGGAACTCTAAATGGATAATGAAGTCTAGATTTACCCACACTATCCTAGAGGTATAATTTACCAATTAAAAATACATCATCCATACAAGGATGATATTGGATAAATCATGAATGAAAGGTGAAACTATCTCCTATGCCACTACTATAGATAAGACACACTCAAACCTGCACCTTAGGAAAAGACGATGCTTGGTACCTACTCACTAAAATACACACACACACACACATCAATTGTAGCTTCTTGTAGTATAAATAGCTGAAGCATAAACATTAAAAATCAAAGCATGCCTATTGGAATAGTGACGCTCTAGTGATGTGATCATTTGTATGTATTAGAATGTCACAAAACTGGTCATTCCATATTTAATCTTCAATGTAAATATTATTTAAATTTAACATTAAATAATCATTTATGACAATAAAAGCATATATCAGTGAAAATATCAATGAAATATCCATCATCATAAAGGGCACAATAACATAAGAGTTAGTAGTAACCATCATGATAGCATAATCAATTGTTCTCGAGTAAAAAATACACCAAATATATTCATAAACTATCAAGTCACATCATAATATAATCATCATGAAAATATGATCAAAATGGTAAGAAACAATAAAATATAACATCTACACTAACAATGATATTAGTAAAACCAAAATAATATACTATACTCAAATGCATCACATAGTACAAATATCTGATCACATGATATGAATAGTCATAAAATAAAATAGAGTCTAACTCAAATAAAAATGGAGAAAAAAAGAATGCAACCTTAGGAGGGACTACAATAGAGATCAAATCATCTGTCCTGATCCATACATGTTCTATTTTCCACTCATACAACCTTTACTGTGTGGACTATAGTTCTAGGCACCATAATCCTAGTATAATATGGTGCTAGGTACCCTAGTCCCTAACAAATAGGCCCAAATTTGAATAAGGTAACATGTTAATTCCTCCTAGTTGTGGTTTCATCTTGATATTCAGACGTGACTTTTAGAGGTAAAACTATTTTATAAAAGACCCTAGAGAACCCTATATAAGAACATACTCTCATTCATTTTCACCCTATAACATTATGGGTAAAATTCTCTACATTTGGACATTAAGGATCAAAAAGTTGAAAATTCTTCATGTCAAGGATTTTTTTTTATGTTTGACCTTGTTTTGAGGTGTCATGTTGCTGCATCAACACTTGGATATCTTGTTAAAAGAGAATTAACATTCATTAACGCCATCAATTTTGAGGTATAATCTTGTGATATTTAGCATTATACTTTAGATTAGGCTTATCTCCTAATCATCATTATTGTACTAAATCCCCTATACAAAACAAAAACCAATTTTATTCCCCTCATATGTAGGTTTTTATTTCTAGGAGTGAAGTGTTGTAGATCTAGAGAAGGTGGACTAAAAAAAGAAGATCTAGATCTTATAAAAATTACATAGATTTTTTGAACACGCCACAAGACTGAGAGGGGGGGTAAATTAGTCTTGAGAAAATCCTTAAATTTTTTCAATCACAAACTTATGTTAATTAACTTCAACCAACTAATCATCAATGCAAGATGAAGCAATGAACACCAAAAAGATGAACTCCATATTTTTACATGGAAAACCCAATATGGAAAAAACCACACTGAGAATCACACTCCCTATATGAATAATTGAAAAAAAATCCAGGCTCAAGGCTAAGGAAGATCACTCTCTTGATTTGGAATTTTAGGCTAAGTTACATATCTTAGTGTAAGATACAATGTACTTGTAGACTAAGATTTATAATCCAATAAAAGATAAAAAGGGACTTGCAAACTGAAACTCACTTCTTCAAGGAAAGATGAAGATCTACTTAAGCTACCAAAAGGAATCACTATCTTCTAGTAGGTATAAATATATGATGAATTGAACTAAATATGATGTCTTGGTCATAAAACTATCCTTGAACTATTGAGGCAAGCGACCAATATCATGGAAAATACAACATATATTTTCTACCTCAAAACTGTGTTGCATTAAAAGATATGATCATCAAAGCACATCAAAAATTGATATTTGTACTTGTTATTCACCACATATGCTTCCACATTATTCAAAAAAAATCCAAATGCAAATAAAACATCTACACATTTATATATAAACTTCTTCATTGATACTAAAATTGGTTTTTCCCCTTGAGAATAATAACCAACATCAGTTCGAGAGATATTCGAATGGGGAGAAAAGGTGGGAAATTTTCTCATGAAGGTTCACTGGGGAATCCTCTTGGCCTGACTACTAGTGGTTCATAGGAAAGAATTCATGATGTTGGTTAATCTGTAGATCATAAAGTTAAAGTCGGTCAGGATAGTGCAGATTCAGAGGATGAGGACACACGAAATGTTAGTGTTTAGAATGAATCGGGTGGTGTTGTTGGACCATGTGCTGTAAATCATCCTTAAGGATGTTTGAAAGAGAATGTTTTTTATTTAGGAATTAACCTTGATATCAATAAAGTATAGAATTCTAGCAAGTAGTAGAATTTAATCTAACAATGAAACTATGATATTGAATAGCTATGCAATTGTAATTCAAATGTAGCAAGTATATAAATATGAAAGCTTGGAGTAAATAGAAACCATAAACCTCCATGATTTTATGCTTGGAATCCACCTTGAAGAGAATGAATTAGTGTTGAGGATGCACAAAGGATCTTGAAGGAAGATCACACCACCATGATGGCTAGATCTAGGGTTTGAATGATGAATCTTGCATGTTTGAACCTAATCCCTTCAAAAGGCTTGAAAGATTTGAATCCTTGATCTTCAATGGAGGAATTTAATGCTTGAGAGGAAAAATTTAACACCTTGAAATCTTGAGAACATGTAGAACAATGGATGCTTGAACCTTTTGCTTCTCGACAAAATCTTGGTTAGAGCTTTTTGCACTTAGAAGACTTAGACTTAGAGAAAATGAGAGAGAAAGGCTTCCTTTTATATGAAATTAGGGCACAATCTTCTAAGGATGCTGAAATATGAGAATTAAATTCCAATTAGACCCAGTCTCATATAAGAGGACCAATATTAAATATAATTTAGGATTTTCCGCTTCGGAACCCAAAACGGCTGACCCGGAAGCAAGAAAAATGAATTTTTGAAGACCTCTGGAAGCTGAAAAGTTTCCAGTTTTGAAAGGGGGACCCAGGTCAAGGTTGAGGTCAACCCTGACCTAGGTTAAGGTAGATTTTGATGCTAACCTAGGTCAAGGTCAAGGTTGACCTTAACCTAGGGGGTCAGAACCCCTGGAAAAAGTGTCAGGTGGGATAGAAGGTGCCCAGAGAGGCCCAATCAGGGTCCTAAACAGGCACATAAGCAGGAGATGATGCAAAAATGAGGGGACAGTATGATGGTTGTCAAAAATGTCCCCTTAGGAGGGATAAATATTCTTAACATGGAAGTGCTTCCATTTTAAGATGATACAACTACATATTTCATATTGTGCTTCTATTAATGCCAAAGGGAGAGATTGATGAAATATGACTAATCAAATGTTTGATGATGATAAGTTGATGATCACCAAGTTGCAAAAGTGAATGCAAGACATTAAATCAGTTAATGTATTTTCATTAATGTCAACTTGATATGGTTTGATTGTTTATACACATATTGTAATAACCTTGAAGATCTAAAAAGACAAAGTTTATGTGGTTGGTAAAACATAAAAGGTCTGTATACACCGAGTGACAGTAAATGCTGAGTAGTTCATAGTGTATACCAAGCACATCAACAACTGAGCAAGTGTTACCAAGTAGGAGTTAACCACCGAGCATAATTAAAGATGATGATTGAGCATAACTGGAGTTAATGACCAAGCATAACTAAAGATGATGACTGAGCATAACTAGAGTTAATGACCAAGCATAACTGAAGATGATGACCGAGCATAACTAGAGTTAAAGAACGACAAAATTCCTTAATTGGAAGAGCTACAATTTAGGGATTGATTGATTGATTGTTTTATTATCAATGATCAGTTATGATAAAGAAAGGAATGAGATTAAAAGAATGTTTTATTCATATTTATCAAGGAGAGATTTAAAGAATAAAACTAAAGGAGAGCTTTACAGGATAAAGGAAATCATGGTGATTTTTATGGATCAAGGAGAGATCTACAAAAAAAACAAGGAGATTGAGAGGCTAATCATGTCTATATAAAGAGACAAGCAATTCATTATCAAAGAGAGGAATGTTGAGTATATCTTGTGTGAAGATAGAACTCTTCATGTGGATATGATCATATAGGTTGAAGAATAGAGCCAAGGAATTTTGCAGACACCGAGTAACAGAGGATAGAGCATTCACCAAGAAGAATAAAGAAAGAAAGCAAAGGAACTGAATTATATACTGATTAGAGAGGTATTATTGGACTAACAACTCTGAATATTTGCAAATCAAAGTTGTATTTTGAAAATATCGTTTACTGTATCAGTTTAACCATTGATTCATAAAATCTCTTAACTGAGTGTGATTTAACAGTCCTTATTGTATTGAGATACTCAAGAGTATCAAAAAGTTTTCTTATTGACAACATAGTGAGTGTTAGGTCAAAAGACAAATTGTTGGTTTTAAATCCTCTAACAAGGTCACACTTAACAGTGTGTATTGTAACCTTTAATAGGGTTGGCTCTTCACCGAGCTCACTTCAGAAGAGTAAAAATATTTTGGGTTACCGGTCCCAAGTGGTTTTTCCCATATTGGGTTTCCACATTAAAATATATGTGTCAAATGTGTATATGTTTCATTGCATTGATATTCTGTTTTACACATTATTGAAATTGGATTGGTTGGTTAACACTACGTTTATTTGCTGCTACTCAGTAAAGTACAGAAAAGATAAACAATATATCTTACCGAGAAGTTTATATTTGTTAAGATTATTTATTGCATACATATTGATGAAATTGGGACTGTAAGATAACTGAAGGTATTATACTTGAGATATAAGTTTTTGGTTGGATAATTTGAGAATAATTGTTAAGGCCACTAATTCACCCCCTCCCCCCCTCTTAGTTATTCTAACACCTTCTTTTGTTTGTAATCACCCAGGAGATAAATTCTTTTTTGCATATCTTTGGTTCTCACCAAAAGGTGCCTTTTTACACCCATTGGGTTGACAGTCCTTCTTTGCATTCACAGGTTTTGATATTTCAGAATCCATGACAATGTCATCATTTCATCCTAGATTGGAATCAATGACCACTACAACATTAACATGTACCTTTTCTATGGGGCCCTCATCTGGAAATGCATTTGTAACATTTGGAGGAGACTCCTCAAGTAGAGTGATATGTCCCCCACTTCCATTGGACACCATAAGAATTGCAAGGTTTAAAATTCAAATTAGAGTGGGAGTTGCAAAGAAAGAGTTCTTATTATGATTTTTATGTTTTAATGGGTTAGTAATATGTTCTTGTACAAGTTATTATAATCAATTTAAAGAAAACATAGGATACTATATTTTCATACTAGTTCTCAGATAACTTTCTAGGTTCATTTTTCCCTTTCATTAAATATCCAATTTAGATCCATTTTTTACATGTGCATGTATGTGAGTTGCATTATACTTAGATGCTATTGCATTAAGTCTGTTGGATGTTGTATGAATCTTTCATGTTTTCCTTTCTACTTATGTTAGTGTTATACTACATGAAGTGTGTATGTAGAGTTACTTATCTAATCTATTTTGGTGAACTATTACTGACGACTTTATATCTCAATACTTGATGATGTTATTGATGACTTATATGTTATAGGCATATTGATGTTGTTAGGTAAATTGATTATGGTTAGTGATACCCTTTTTTTGTGTTTCCATGTGATCTACTTATGTGTTGAGGATATTTCAACACTTTGATGTGTATCATGAAATACTTATGATGCTTTGATATTCAAGACTTGATGATGATGTATTTTTATAATTTATGCACGTGGTGGATACATTGATATTGTTAGGATCATGACTTATGTTTCT
The DNA here is from genome assembly GCA_018584345.1 of Thuja plicata. Taxonomy (NCBI): domain Eukaryota; kingdom Viridiplantae; phylum Streptophyta; class Pinopsida; order Cupressales; family Cupressaceae; genus Thuja; species Thuja plicata. Next base: position 1,809,959 of record MU223249.1, read on the forward strand.
CTTTATGATTATGATTAAATGATTATTATGTTTATGCTTATGATATATTGCTATGGACTAATCTATGATTTAGGTGATGTTGTGGTTAAGGTAGTGATATATTTTATATTATATGATTTGATCCTTTTGATGATGTTTTTGTATGAAGAGGGAAGATGTCGTATTATTCATTTGTGAGGCCCATACGCTGTTTTGAGTCTTTCTTCATTGATTGTATTATTAGACATATTATATATGTATATGCATGTATGGGTCATGTAGGTGAGTATAAAAGTACTAGGCATCAAATCCTCCTAGATATAGATGGTTGAATGCATCTTTATAATCCTCAATGGTGGTTAAAAGGAGAAATCATTAAGCCCCATTTGAATCTATCCTTGCCATTATCTGATTAAGGAACAATCATGATATTGAGATATCTTGTCGGATTGTCATAGTGGCAAATCTTGACTCGCATGACTACATTCTTGTGTTTGGTTTGGATTGAGAGCATTGATATTTATTTTTTTATGGTCTTTGATGATGTCTACATGTTTGATTAATTTATATCGATCTATTTGTGCTTTAGGAGATGTCATTTTATTATTGATTTAATTTAATTATTATTATTTTAATTTACTTTCTCTCTCAAGGTTTGGACCTATTTTACTATAATCCTTTAATAGTCGTGTATATGCTTAGTGTGGGTTACCCTATTAGACACACATACATACATACATACATATATGTATATATGTATGCAAACATACATACATACATACATATATACATACATCTATGTATGTATACATATATATATATATATGTATATTTATATGTATATATATATATATGTATGTGTCTATGTATATATATACATATATATAAATATATGTATGTATGTATATATATGTATATATATGTATATGTATATGTATATAGAAATATATGTATATATATGTATATGTATATATATATACATATATATATGTATTTATATATATGTGTGTGTGTGTGCATAATATGTATACATATGCATATATATACATATGTATATATATACATTTGTATATATATATATATATGTATATGTGTATA
>MU223249.1:1811085-1832030 GCA_018584345.1 Thuja plicata
TATATATATATATATATATATATGTATATGTATATATATATATATCTATATACATATATATCTATATACATATATCTGTGTGTGTGTGTGTACGGGCGCGCGCGCGTGCGCACACACACACAAGATTTTCCTAGAGACCTATTAAAGTCTTATACCCTGTTAGGAGTAACCTGATTAGAGGATTTTAGACACTATTTTGAGAATTCCACCATATTAAAGGATTTACAATAGACATGTTAGGGTCACCCAATTAAGGGATTTTATTGTCATAATTGTTAGAGTGTAATATCGATCTATAGTTTGCACTAGTCATGCTATATCATATCCAATATAGCTCCTTAACACAATAACATACCATTCCAATCCTCTGTATCCTTAATCCCAAATCTTCTTCTAATAGATTTATCGATTACAACTTAGTTAACCTATAATAGTATTGTCAGTTACCATAACATTGAACATCCATGCAACATAAAGTAAACATTCACGCAACATCAACACTAGTATTAATCTTGTGGATATATGATTAGGGAAAAAACCACAGTGTGAGATCAATGCCCAAAAATAGTTGTACTCTTATGTAATATGTGAAGACATATTTTTCCATTAGTATGAAGGGAAAAATAGTTTTGAACCATCGGTAACACCAACACCAAAAGACAGGTTTAGTGCAACTTGATAGACAAGTTCACAAGGGAACCCGACGACATAGTTTACTAGTGCAACCCAAAAATGTTACAAGTGGAACCTGATAGAGTAACCCGACAAGACAATAGAGGAACCTGACAAGAAGATTACAGTGTAACCCAACAAAATAGATAATAGAGGAACCCACAAGACTGCAGAGCAACCTGAGCACCATTCTACAGAGAGACAGTTATAAATCCTGAGAAATTTGGATCTGAATTCCATGTTAGATAAAACACTTGTGTTTTATATTTATCTTTTTGATTAGCTTTAAATACATTTCTTGATGGACAAGCAAAGTAATTGTAATTATTTTAATTATTCTAACTGATTGAAAACATGAAAACTAGGAGATCAAGGTCAAGTTGTAAACCTTTGATCATAGAGTTATCATTATTATGTGTGAAACTAATTTAGGTAAAACTCATTGTATAAATAGATGTGTAATAAATCAGAACATATGGATGTGATGATGATTGTAGCCGCAGACACTTCTATGGATTAGAGACAGAGTTTTATGCAGAAGACAACCAAAGATGAAATCAGTTATCAAGAACAAGATCCAAGGCTACTGAATAGAACAAAGGTATTGATCAATCACTATAGGTGATAATTATACATGTGAACTTTATTTGATCTGTAATAAAAAATTCTAGATTTCATATGCTCAGTTCAATGAATATTTTTGACTACATTCTAACAAGTGTAGAAAATATAAGAAATCCTTTGAAAAGGTGGATTTAACAATCCTTTGTAAATCTCTTAACTGAGTGCACACTAAATAGTGTTTCTAAAGCTCTTAACACAGTTTACCTTAACCAATCTCTAAGTGTTACTCCTAATAGGGTAAGATCATTAGAAGTGATCAAACTTGTAAGCCTTTACCGACCCCTTCCACATTGCAGATAGTGAAGTTTTGTGGGTTTCATCCCCACCATAGTTTTTACCTTCTAACAGGGGTTTTCTGCATTACCAAAACTTGTGTCATGTGTCAATACATTTCATGAATGCTTCTATGAATGTTTATATGCTAATTGAGTTTATGAATTGATATTACATGCATAAAGATAAAATAGCATATATGGTTGGTAATACAAGCAATTGATTACTAAAGGATAAATATTAAGTGATAAAAGTTTTAAGGGTACTGATTCACCCCTCCCCTCTCAGTACACAACATTCCATTATTTCCAACAATTGGTATCAAAGCTAGATATCTTAATTATAAAAGTTTAAATACTTAAGAGAAAAGATCATACAATGGAAAGGTATAAGCTAGGAAAGAGTATTGAGAATCAGAATTTAGAGATACAAATCTTCTATGAGAAATATAAAGAAGCTAGAGTCAAGATGAGACAATTATTGGATGAAATAAAGGTAATGACATTTCGTTGTAATGAAACAAACTATCATGAAGAAGAGATACCTGATTTATTTGAGTCATCAGGATCTACATCTAGAAATACATCAGACACATCTGAAGGAAGCATTACAAGTCTAAATGAAATCAATCAACATCTAGCTGGACAAGTGAAATCACTGCAAATTAGTCAAGAGACACAAATGGAAAGAATGATTGAGGTTATGAATAATGCTTGACAAGCTGAGCAAGAAAGAACACTAGCTATTGATGACTGGAGGAAGATCACTGAAAAGATACAAGGGAAAGAGTCATAAATACAAAGACTTACTGAACATCATCATAAGATCACCAATCAGATTATTCTTATGAGTCAATAAGAAAACTAAATGAACATAGAAATGAATGGAAAGATAGAAGCTATTGGTGAGCTAAGAGAAGAAAATGAAATACTGAAGCATGAAGTAAGAATTTAGCAACAACACAATGATATGATCAAGAGAGCTAAAGAAAGCACAAAAAGAATGGATGATTTTCTGGATGGACAAAGAAGAGTCAACAATGATACCAGATTAGGGTATACTGAGAATGGAGAATCACCATACCCAGCTGATACAAAAGATGCCTATGAAAATCCAAGAACAAGAAAGAAGTCATGCAATCATTGTGGAAAACCAAGCCACACATCAAATATTTGCAGGAGAAAAATGAAAGGTATTCCTAAATCCACATCTTCATTCATAGGAAATTGTTATAATTGTAACAAGAAAGGACATAAAGCATATGAATGTAAATATGAGGTGAAACAACCAAAGAAGGAAACCTACATGGAAAAATACTATCATACTTGCAAAATGCATGGGCACACATCTCTTGAATGCAAAAAGAAGAAAAAGCAAGCATGGAAACCTAAAGAAAATGAAAATTCTTATCAACCAAAAAGAATCGGTAACTCATATGTTTGGGATTGCAATACATGGAAAAACTGTATAGTGTGTGGTAGATATGGAAACATAGATACAAACTGCATGAGGAAATGGATGAGAAAGTCTAGGAGCTAAACTATCCCCAGAATGGCATGCTTACATAGTCATAAAGTTGGTCATCTAAGAAAGGACTGTAGAGACTGAGTGATAGAGACAAGTACTTTTGCCAATGGAAATACCATTAAAGACATTAGGAATATGAGAAACAAAATGTGGAGGAAAGATACAAACACTAATAATTCTAGACCAAGAAATGCAAATGGTGACACCTCATCCAATGGATCTAGTGACATCACCACCCCCACCTAAGATGAACAAGTACAAGTATGGAACTGCACTATACTAAATTATACTTTACATCAGTTCCATTATACATAGTTATAAATGCCAAACTAGCATGATTAAAAATGCACTATGGTATTACTTGTTATGATTTCGTGAATTCAATCTCATTGTTTAATGCATACCAAAAAGCATTGGTATACTTACAAAGCTAAGTTTTCAATGCTTACCGAGAATCACCGGTTAACATACAAAAGCTAATTTTCTCATGTAAACCGAACATCATCTATGATCAAAAGAAAATGATGTCTTTTCCATATATCAAGATCTGTCAGTGAACATGTGAAAAGTTAAATGAGTTGACACATGCCCCGAGCATTATTTTTTCACCGAAAATAAAGTTGGCATGTCACTTGAGTGACTCAATCTTTGACACTTGACAAGTGGGTAAAGCATTAATTGTGCCACTTAGGGCACCATCTATAAAAGGATGAAAGAGACTTCATTTCATTCACCAGCGATTTAGAGAGAAGCAGAGCACATATCAACCAGATTGCAAAAGTGTTTAACTATCAGATTCACAACATTCAAGAAGAATCACTATAACTTTCAAAATTTTAAGTAAGTAACATCACTGAGCTCACAGTTTGTTTTACAGGAAAAGCCCTAAATTTGCAAAATCATGGCAACCACTTTCTATGTAACCAAGATCAAGAACACTAAAGAAAAGAAGTTTAATCTGATCAAGAAATCCACTTGTCAAGAACCTAAGTATAAAATTTGTCCAGAGATTGCTTTGCAACCTGATGACGTTGGAGCATTTTTGGGAATACCACCTAGTGTTTTACTATTTGAGGATGTCCGTTCATACATACATTGCAAGATCATTGAGATAGGAGATCTTGAGGTTGATAAAGCTTACAAGAATCTTTGCAAAGATGGAACCATCAAGGATGAGCACAAATACATTGAGGTCAAAGGGCTGAAAAATGCCCTAATGTTCCCAAGGGATTTTAAAATTGAATGGATCAGGATAGTATTGAGTAGAGTGCATGACCATAAAATGTGGCTGGATGATCCAAAACTGATCACTAGGGATGTGATACACACTATGACCAGTTATCCTATAACCGACAAGGCCAAGGAACTTAAACATCCTCCTCACCTTGATATTGAGAAGATGATAGGTGCAGTATGGGATAATAGAGGATTGAAGTTTAACACCATCACTGATCTAGAACTAAAGTTTGGTGCATGTGTACTAGGATACAAGATATGCCAATCTAGCATGTTAAACAACATAGCATGTGGAGCAGTTGATACTACACATAAGATTGTAGAGAAAGGTCTACAATTAGATCTATCCGATCTTATAATAAAGCAATTAGATGAGAACATGGTAACAATCAGGTCTACAAAGTCCAATTCATGTAAGTTTGAATCACTTCTAATGTGTACATTTTTCTATTTCTAAAACTTCTTTCCATCTATCGGTAATGTCAACTAGGATACTACCCAACTAGTGACAATTCAAATCACTGAATTCATCTAGTCATTAGGTGACAAATTTACATCAGGTATGGATGAATACTTCACTGGATTTAAGGACAAAATGTAGAAAAGGATGAGGATACCAGAACAACTGGTAGAAAAGTATAAAGCTAAAATTTGTTTTATGGTGGACACTGATAACACCTTTATCAAACTAGCTGTACTGAGGACAACATCATTAGCATCACTTGACTATGAGGTCAACATAGATCAAGCCACCAATGCCATTGAAGCATTGTTAAATGAACCATTGGATAAGTCACAACCTAGGTAAAGAAAGAGAAAATGGTAAAGAAAGAGAAAATGGTAAAGACACTTAAGAAGAAGTTGTCGGTAAATGATGAAGAGTCTAAACAAAAGGATGACACTGAGGGAAAATCACCTGTTGATGAAGAAGAACAAGTAAGTGACTTTGAATCTATAGAGTCTGATGCACCACCACCAACAACAAAGAAACCAAGGACTACTAGTGCACCATAGACAAGGAGTCAAACTGCTAAAGAAGACTTACCACTGGTCAAGAAAGGACATGTGAGGACTTACAAAAGGAAGCCTCAAATAGGGAAAAAATTAGAACTTAAGAGGAGAAAAAGACTAATCCAAACAAAGGAAGATATAGAGGACACTAAGAAAGATGAGAGTGAGAAAATCTAACCTGTTAAGAACAAATTCCCTACTACAACTTATGAGGTATGTGCATCAATGATCAAGGCACGTTTAATTACTGAACCTAAGATTAGAAAATGGCTAACTCTGAATCCCAAGGATCAGAACAAGATAAAGGAAGCCATCATCAAAATGATGAGTATATTCAAATATGTACCAATACAGTTTGAATATAAGATGCCTAAAGAACTTCTAGAAAGACTATTAGCAAAGTGGACATTCATATTGAACTCTAAGAAACAGATAAGGGAAAGAACCCTAGTTTCTGTTATGCCACCCGAGTCCAAAATTGAAGAAATTCAAGAAATGATGAAGTTACATTCCATGAGATTCTCAATAAAATTGAGAGCTTAAAAAGTCCTATAGGGAAGCTTTATTGATCTTGACAGAGAAAGTAAGGATCAATGGAGGAAAATACTTGATGTACCTAAAAAGGATACAACTCCTGAGAGAGCTTTGGAAGTGACCGACAAGCCTCACAATGAAGAAACAGAGGATATACCGAGCCCAAAGCACATTATGATAAATGATGATGATGATGTCACTCAAACATAATTGAATACAGAAGAAAGCAAGGCAATGGATAACATCCTCATATTCTACAATCATTAGGGGATACTGTAGATGATACAATCAAAGATACAAATATCATTGATATCACTGGAGATGATCCTTCAGATGAGGTAAAGGGAGATGAAGATGTTACTATCACCTCTGAGAAGCCCAAGGAAAAATACACAACTACAAATGTTGCATAGGTGAATATACTGGGCCAAATTCCATTATTGATATAGGCTATCAATATCATCTCACAAAAGGAGAAGTCACCCGATCCTGATGCAAGCATACCAAAGGATAAGGGTGAAGAGGAACAAAATGTAACAAATGATGAGCAAAAATAAACCAATGAAGAAAATAAAGAAATAGGAGGAGAAAAAAAGATAAAGGTGAAGAAGAGAAACAAGGTAATACCACTCCTAATGATACCAAAGGAGATGCTGTAGATAAGGCTAATGTTGATGTGGAGACATCCAATCCCAACTGACAGGTAGACACTGAGTAGAAGGATACAGGTACACATACTCCTAAGCCTTCACCAAGCATATCAGACCAAGAAAAATAAATTTATATGGTAGTACATATAGGTCCCTCCACAACTCTATCCAAGAAGAAGAAGAAAAAGAATAAGAATCTAGTTACATTGGATGAGATTATTGAGATACAAGCCTGTGATCCGAGGACATTGGATCCAAAGGCACTTAAAAAGTATGTTGAACTTTTTAAAAGAAAAGCTATCCAAGATAAGCTTAAGAAGGAGAAAAAGGACACTTAGGTACTTGAAACAGCAAAGGAAATACTACAACACATCATACCTGATACAAATATTGATCAAAATTCCTCTATAAATGATCAACTAGCCATTCTTACCAAAGCCATCACATCACAGAATGTGGATGCAAAGAAGGCCATAGAAGAACATGTAGAACAAAAGTACCAGTACAAATTGATTGAGAAAATCAACCAAGAAGTGGTTGAGAACAAGGTAAAGCTGTCTGAACAAGTCAATGAATTAGAACCATTCAGTTCAGAAGCTATAACCTTAATTCAGAAGTTAAGCACATTAGAGCACTTCACTAAGGAAATTAGTGAAAATATTGCAAAAATAGATGCAAATATTACTGCTAGTGCTCAAAGTCTCTCAAACACTAACAATGCAATCAATTTGCATTATGAAAAGGTAAAGGAAGAAAAGAAACTGAGACTTTAGATTCAAGAGGCAGAATCAAAGTTCAGAGATGAGGTAACCGAGCTACAAACTTTACTTCTACCGAATATTACACTACTGCAACAATATATGACTATGGCCAGACAAATAATTGTCACCCTAGAGATGTCTATCACTAAAAGCATCTATGATATGCACACAAGGATTACATTGGAGAAAATGGCCCTAGAAAACCTTCAAGAGAAATGGGATAAAATGATGGAATACATGAACAACTCCCATTCCCACATTTTTAACAAGTTGTAAGTAATTACACCTTTGCCCTTACTATCAAAAAAGGGGGAAAATGATATGAATAGAGGGGGAAAATGATATGATAAAGGGGGAAGATAAGTTAAAAAGGGAAAATATTATAAAGGAAAATGTACATACATATACATATACTATACTGACATATACATAGGGGGACTCATAATGACAAGGTGAACACATGATGTACATACTACACATTTTAGTATTTGCACATATCAGTTTTTTATACTAATGTCAAAGGGGGAGATTGAAGACATATTTTTCCATTAGTATGAAAGGAAAATTAATTTTGAACCATTAGTAACACCAACACCAAAAGAAAATTTTATTGCAACCCAATAGACAAGTTCACAAGGGAACTCGATGACACAGTTTACTAGTGCAACCCAAAAATGTTACAAGTGGAACCCAAAAGAGTAACCCGACAGAGGAACCCAATAGAGAAGACAATAGAGGAACCCGACAAGAAGATTAAGTGTAACCTAACCTGACAGAACAAATGATAGAGGAACCTAAAAAACTATAGAGCAACCCAAGCACAAGTCTACTGAGAGATAGTTTTAAATCCTAAGAAATGTGGATCTGACTTCTATATCAGATAAAACACTTGTGTTTTATATTTAGCATTTTGATTAGCTTTAAATACAGTTCTTGAGGGACAAGCAATGCAATTATAATTTTTTTAATTAGTCTAACTGATTGAAAACATGCAAACTAGGAGATCAAGGTCAAGTTGTAAACCTTTGATCATAGAGTTATCATTGTTATGCGTGAAACTCATTTAGTTAAAACTCATTGTATAAATAGATGTGTAATCAATCAGAACATATGGATGTGATGATGATTGTAGCCGCAGACATTTCTATGGAATAGAGATAGAGTTTTATGTAGAAGAACAACCAAAGATGAAATCAGTTATCAAGAACAAGAGCCAAGGCTACCAAGAAGAACAAAGGTATTGATCAATAACTATAGGTGATAATTATACATTTGAACTTTATTGGATCTATAATCAGCAATTCTATATTTCATATACTCAGGTCAATGAATATTTTTGAATACATTCTAACAAGTGTAGAAAATAGAAGAAATCCTTTGAAAAGGTGGATTTAACAATCCTTTGTAAATCTCTTAACCGAGTGCACACTAAACAGTGTTCCTAAATCTCTTAACAGAGTAGACCTTAACCAGTCTCTACATGTTAATCCTAATAGGGTAAGATCATTAGAAGTGATCAAACTTGTAAGCCTTAACCCACGCCTTCCATACTACAGATAGTGAAGTTTTTTGGGTTTCATCCCCACCGTAGTTTTTAGCTTCTAACAGGGTTTTTTTGCGTTACCAAATATTGTGTCATGTGTCAATACATTTCATGAATGTTTCTATGAATGTTTACAGGCTAATTGAGTTTATGAATTGATATTACATGCATAAAGATATAATAGCATATATGGTTGTTAATATAAGCAATTGATTACTAAAGGATAAAGGTTAAGTGATAAATTTTTTAAGAGTAAAAATTCACCCCTCCCCCTCTTAGTACACACCATTCCATTATTTCCAACAATATGCCCAATAAATAGATTCTCTGGTTAAGGGTTACAAAAGCACTGTTAAATACTACCTAGTTATGAGATTTCCCTAGAGACATGTTTAAGTCTTATACAATGTTAGGAGTAACCTGATTAGAGTATTTTTGACACTCTTTTGATAATACCACCATACTAAAGGATTTACAATAGACCTTTTAGGGTTACCCGATTAAGGGAATTTATTTTCATAATTGTTTGAGAGTAACAACAAAAATTATCTATAGTTTTCACTAGTATTGCTATATCAAATCCAATAAAGTTCCTTAACACAATAACATACCATTCCAATCCTATGTATCCTCTTCTGTGATAAAAAAAATCCTCCTTTGATTAGTTCTTTTGTTCAACTGATATTCTATCTTCTTCTCCGTCATGATACCAAAATTCTTCTTTTCTCTTTCTTAACTAAATAATCTTTAATCATCCAAACCTTAAACCTAGATCCAACAATCATAACTTCATCATATTATTAAACTATTTTCCTTTTCTTCCTCCTTGTCAGTTGTGTCATGATTTTCCCTTTTAACCAATAGTTGTCATCTTCCAATAGCTAACCTCCTTATGTTGATAAGATTTCCTTCTCGTCGAGTTAATAATTTTCTATTTGACTATTTGACATCAATGAAAAACTATATAACTGATCTAACCTTTTCATCCACCTAGCTTCATTATCAATTAGAACAATTATGCCAACAATCTCTCCATATGCCAACAATCTCCCCCTTTAGCATTGATGGAAAACTTCTAGTGATACATCATTGTCTGTACCTTTCTCTGGACTGATATTTAATCTTTGTCTATTATGATTCTACATTCTTCTTTTCTTTTCATCTTGTTGCTTCTTTGTACTCTCACTTCTCTTCACTTCTCCTCATTCTTTATTCTTTATTCTCCCCTATTCTCTATTTTCCCCCTTTGACAACATTTCCAAAGGCGATAAACCTCACTATAATGTCTTCTAATTTTGCTTTCTTTTTCCTTTTCACTTGCCAAGACTACTACCCCATAGATTATTCTACCTATACATCAATTCATACTTAAGATATTCTATTAAAATGTTATGAAATGATGCATACCACACCTTTTTTTAGTTAATTACTGACAGGGGTAGGATCTCTAGTTTACTTCTTTAATATTAAAATCTTTTGTTAGGTAGTGGTATAGTAAATATATCAGCAACTTGTTCCTTTTTAGGAATGTATTCCAATCTTACTTATTTGTCTTGTACCTTCTCCCTTAGAAAATGATATTTTATAGCTATATGCTTGGTCTTTGAGTGCATTACCTAGTTCTTTGATATATTAATGGCACTTGTATTGTCACAATTTATAACAATAGGTTCTTCAAAAAATTTCATGTATTCCTTCTATTATTTTTTTTATCCATAACACATGTTGACAATTAATGGAAGCAACAACATACTCATCTTCAGCTATAGATTGTTAAATATAATTTTACTTCTTTCTTGTTCATGACAGTAATATTCTTCCCAAATAAAAATCTCCTCCACTTGAACTTTTTCTATCATCAATATTTCTAGCTCAATCTGTATCTCTATATGCTTGAACATTAAAATCTCCTTTCCTTTCATAACATAATCCATAAGTTTTTGTTCCTTTAAGATATATGAATATCCTCTTAACTGCAGTCATATGTGAATCATTAGGATTTGATGAGAATCTAGAAACTATTCCAACTATGTGTGTAATATTAGGTCTATTGTGAACAACATATTGTAGCTTCCCAATCATTTATCTATATAATGTTTCATTTACTTCCTTATAATCTTCTTCTTTTGATAGTTTACAACTAGTTACCATAGGTGTACCGACAGGTCTTGAATCTTCCATTCCAAAAGTTTTCAATATCTCCTTAATGTACTTAGACTGAGTTATGTAAATACCTTTTGGAATTTTTTGTACTTGTAAACCAATAAAGAATTTTATTTCTCCAATCATAGAAATCTCAAATTCTTTCCTCATTTCTCCAACAAAATATTTACTAAGCACATCATTTCCTCCAAAGATTATATCATCAACAAAATTTTCAGCAATCAAAACTTTGTCTTCACTTTCAGTTTTAAAATCCACATAACAATTATCATTACCTCTTTCAAATCCAATCTTAACTAGATAAGAATATAATATTTCATACCATGCTCTCGGTGCTTGCTTAAATCCATAAATCCTTTATGCAATCTACAAACCAAACTCCTACCTTGTTCAATAACAAATCCTTTAGGTTGTTCAATATAGAATTCTTCTTCTAATATTCCATTTAGAAATATTGATTTAACGTCCATTTGATAGAATTTAAATCCTTTATATGTTGTGTAAGCCAGTAATATTCAGATTCCTTCCAATCTAGAAATAGGTGCAAAAGTCTCTCCATAATCCCATCCTTCTACCAATGCATAACCTTTGCAAACTAATCTTGCTTTATTTCTTATTAATTCACCATTCTCATTAAATTTTTTCCTGAAAATCCACGTAGTTCCTATATAAATTTTATCTTTAGGCCTGGGTACTAATGACCATGTTTTATTCTTCTCAATTTGTTTAATCTCTTCTTTCATTGCCTGTATCAAGTCTTCATATTTTAGTGCATCTTTTACCAATCTTAGTTCCATCTCCAATAATAGACATGTAGTATCCTTGGATTTTAATTGAATTTTGGTTAATACTCCATCACTCCTATCTTCAATTATATCTACCAAGCTATGATTAATCCTTATATTTCTTGGTGTTACAGTTTCCATAGTTTGAATTCGTTCATTTCTATTACTTGTCTCACCTAGCAGTACTATTATCACTTAGGTGTTATTGGTACATGTACTTGCTTGTTTTCTTTTTAACTTTTAGGTTCAAAGTAAACCAATTCACTATATCCTTCTGATTTCTTTTCACTGTTCTCTTCATTCTGTTATGAAAATTCATCAATCTTTACATTTGCACTTTCAATTATCTTATTTTTCCTTTTATTCAAACACTTGAATGCTTTATTTTTAGTAGAGTATCCTAGAAATATTCCTTTATCACTTTTACTATCGAACTTTCCATTTCTATCATCTTTCTTACTATAACACTTGATTCCAAATATTTTGAAATAACTAACCTTAGGTGTTTGACCATACCAAATTTCATAAGGTGTCTTGTTTGTCCATTTCTTGAGTTGTACCTGATTCAGTGTGTATATGACAGTGCTAAAAACTTCTCTCTAGAATTTTTGTACATCTTCTCTTTGATTTAGTAGTGTTCTGGCATATTCTACAATAGATCCATTTCTTCTCTTTGCAATTCCATTCTATTGAGGCATTCTTGGTGTAGTCAATTGTTTCTTGATTCCATGTTCTTCACAATGCTCATTTAATTAATTACAAGTAAATTCACCACCCATGTCTGATCTAAGACATTTCAAAGTTTTTTGAGTTTCATTTTCAACTCTAGCTTTATACATTTTAAACATATGAAAAACATCTGATTTGACTTTTAAGAACATTACCGACATCATCCTTGAGTATTCGTCAAAATAAAATATAAAATATTTATCTCCATGATAGCTTTTTGTACTTATAGATCTGCACAAATATATGTGTACTAAGTCTAAGATATGTTCTATAGAGTAGACCTTTCGTGAGAAAATTAAACTAGTCATCTTACCTAGTTGGCATTCTTTACATACTTCATTTTCTAGCTTATTCAATATTGGTATACCTCTAACACTTTTCATCTTTCTAAACTTTACCAGATTATCAAAGTTCACATGACACAATCTCTTATTCCATAACTAAATTTCTTCTACTTCAATTAAAAAATGACCAATTGTAATATTCAGTTTAAAAAGATTACCTTTTGTCTGTCCATCAGTACCAATCAGTTTTCTAGTCTTCTCAAATATTTTTCATTTTTCATTAGTAAACTCAAATTTGAATCCTTTTTTATTCAACTGAGACACTCTTATCAAACTATATTTCAATCCATCAACCAATTAAACATCATCACAAGTGATATCACTAGTTAAAGAAATAGAGCCTTTACCTCTGATCATGCAAGGAGAACCATTTCTAAATGTAAATATACCTTTGTCACATTGTTCCATGGTTATGAATCTATCCTTATCTCCAGTCATATGGTGTGTACAACTGTTTTCAATGATCCAATCGTTGTTACAATTCACACTTAAAATCAAATCTTTCCCTTTACTGATTTTAGTGTTGTCAATAGAGGGATCTTATTTTATAGAAACAAACACTATTTCCTCATCATTATCATATCCATTAGTATTGTATTCATTTTCTTCTTCTTCAGTGATGTAACATATCTTTTTGATCTTTTGAGTGAAATTTTTGTACTTCTTGTATTTATCTTTATTTTCCCCATCATGTTCCTTTTTCAGTTTGTAAGGACATCTATATGCAAAGCGACTGATTTGTCTATAATTCCAGCATGCAAGAGGACTTTTCCCTTTGTATCTTCCTTTACCTTTAGGAAATATCCTAGCAATCAAAGCTTCAAGTTCTTCCAACTCTGTCTCCTCAGCTGCTAATCCTTCATATTCATCAGATTCATAAACAACAGTCTTTCCTTTTCTAGATGATCCAACATTAGTTGTAGCTTGAAATGCAACTTCACTAGTACGTTGGCTATTGTCAAAATTACTTAATTAAAATGATGTAAGCATACCAATGAGTGAATCAATTATGATATTACTCTTATCAATTGTTCTTAGCTCTTGTATAGCAGAAAATCTAATAGCATACTGTGTGGAAGTGTTCTAAGAATTATACTTGCAACGTCACTTTCTTACATCATTCCACCAACTCCTTTAATGGAGGTGACAATTTATTTTATCTTGGTTCCATATTGTGCAATTGTTTCTTGTTTGTGCATCTTCATTTGATCATATTTTCCTTTTAGTCTGTCAACCTTTGCTTGTAAGACATGTTCATCTCTACCATGTACTTGTACCAACTTATCCCAAATCTACTTAGCTGAAGGTAGATCTTGTATATCAATATACTCAGAGTTGTTCAAGGTGCTTGCAAGCTCTAGCATCATAAAGTTATGAATCAACTTCTCTTTCTTCTCTACTTTGGTAAGTATACTAGAAGTTTGTGTATATTCATTGGTGAGAAAATCCACTACATTATTTTAGATTCCTAATAGGTGTGATTTCATCTTACTTTCCCACATTCCAGAGTCATCTGTATTTTTATTAAACTTAGGTGTGTCCTTCCTATACATCTTCAAATCTTTTCCCTAAGAGGTTAAGCTTCCAAATTAGGGAACCAATGCTTTGATACCAATTATAGGTATAGGAAAGGTTACTGAGAGGGGGGAGTGAATCACTAATCACCAAATTAACCTTAAAACACAATCCCAAATCTTCTTCTAATAGATTTACCAATTACAACTTAGTTAACCTATAATAGTATTGTTGGTTACCATAAAATTAAATATCCATGCAACATAAAGTAAACATCAATGCAACATCAACACCAATATTTATCTCATGGGAACCCGATTAGGGAAAAAACCATAGTGTGAGATTAATGCCCACAAATAGTTGTAGTCTTCTGGAATACGTCTGATAAAGAGCTTGCCCAGTTAAGGGTTACAAAAGAATTGTTAAATGCTACCCAGTTATGGAATTTCCCTAGAGACTTGTTAAATTCTTATACCCTATTAGGAGTAACCCAATTAGAGGATTTTAGACATTCTTTTGAGAATGCCACCCTGTTAAAGTATTTATAATAGACTTGTTAGGGTCACCTGATTAAGGGATTTTACTATCACAATTGTTAGAGAGTAATAGCCAAAATGATCTGTAGTTTGCACTACTCTTTTTATATCAGATCTAATAAATTTCCTTAACACAATAACATACCATTCCAATCTTCTGTATCCTCTTTTGTGATCATAAAAATCCTTCTTTGATTAGTTCTTTTTGTTCAACCAATATCTTGTCTTCTTCTCCATCATGATACAAAAATTCTTCTTTTCTCTTCCTTAAGTAAATAATATTTAATCATCCAAACCCTAAACCTATATCAAATGATCATAAATTCATCATATTATTAAACTATTTTCCTATTCTTCCTCCTTGTTGGCTACGTCGTGATTTTCCCTTTTAACCGATAGCTTTCGGCTTTCGATAGCTAACCTCCTTATGTTGATAAGACTTCCTTCTCGCCGATAGTTAATAATTTTCTATTTGACTATTTGACATCAATGACAAACTATATTACTGATCTAAGATTTTTATCCACTTAACTTCCTTATCAACTAGAGCAGTTATGCCAACAATATACATACATACATATATATATTTATACACACACACACACATATATATGTGTGTGTGTGTGTATGCATACATATATGCATATATATACATGTATATATGTATATATATGTGTGTGTGTGTGTATTTCTATATATATGTATATGTATATCTATATATATATATCTATATCTATATATAGATATATATCTATATATGTGTATATGTATATATATATATACATATATACTGATGACATGTAATTGATTGAATGTTTGAAGATGTTAAGTTAATCACCGAAATGCAGAAACAAAAAGCAAGACACTAAATCAGTTAATGGATTGTATTGTCATTGATGTGAACTCAATATAATCTAATCGGTTATAATCAAAGTGTCAAAGACTTCAGAGAATCAAAGAGAAAAAATATTATGCTTTCATTAATGCATAAAAGACAAGCATTCACTAAGTAAATTCAAACACTGACGGCTAGTGGAACCTATAAGATCTAAATTTGGGTTGTAAAGGATCTCCTAAGTAAGATTTGCATAAAGAGAGAGATCCTAAGTCCAATTTCAGTCTTTTACACTTAATTATTATGATAAGAAATGGAGGAAATCTTGCAAAGAATAGTGGAGTAAGATACTTACCTCATAATATAACAGATCTAGAAAAACTCATTTTCTGAAGCCTATATTGAGTTTCTGGAAAATCTAAAGTATGATCCGGAATTGGAACGCAGAGACAAACAAAACCCAGAAATATTTTTTTAATCTGACGTCATCTTATGAAAAAGGTCAACCTTCACCCACAAATGTAACCCCTAACCCAATAATGTCGACCTTGACATGCACAGCGTTGACATAAAATCTGTTTGCGAATCCTAGTAGTTCGTCGAAAAGGGTATCCAAATCTGGACTCAGATATGTTGTTCTGCACCTATAACTCCCAAAAATAGCACCTGCAAATATCTGAAAAGAGGAGTTTTGGGGTGGCTATATAGGGTTTTGCCTTAGTCAAACCCCCATTTTGGTGATTTCCACTTCCACGAATAGCCAAATATAGAATGTATGTGTGTGTATTGCTCTTTTGAAAAAAGTCTTTAAATATGCGATATCAAGATATAATCTTCTAGATTAACAATCCTAACATAACATAGAAATGAGAAAGCAATGCATAGATTTGAATATGACAAAGAAAGCATACCAATCCCCCAAGGCTAAAGTATTCCCATCAACTCACAATTTGTAATTGCTACCCCATGATAATGTCCTTTGAATGCTTGAATGTTGAGAAAAGAGAGTGCCTTCTTGCTTCAATGAAGGTCCACAATGGCTTGTCCTAAAAATGCTTTATTGAAAAATGATATGTCCTCCTAGCTTTTCCTTCTATATCATCCTCTTTCTTGTTTGCATCATC
Organism: Thuja plicata; assembly: GCA_018584345.1. Lineage (NCBI taxonomy): Eukaryota > Viridiplantae > Streptophyta > Pinopsida > Cupressales > Cupressaceae > Thuja > Thuja plicata. The sequence continues at coordinate 1,827,948 of MU223249.1, forward strand.
ATTTCATCATGTCATCTCCCGATTTTCTTTCATGATCAAATGAAGGAAAAAGAGAGTGTTTATATAGAGATCTCAACATAGGCCTCCTAGGGCAATGCAAGGGACCCAAATTCAAATTTCACCTTGAATCATGGTCCAATTAAAATCACCAACCAAGGATGGAATATATTAATTCAAATATCAGAGAAAACACTTCCGCATCCGAGCCCGGGGACCTATTTTAAGTTCTGGACCCCGATAAGCTCCAGATTGGAAAGTGGGGACCAACACCCGATAGAGGTCTATGTCGACCTCGCCCTTGACCTAGGTCAAGGTCAAATTTGACCCTAACCTAGGTCAAGGTTGACCTCAACCCTGGCCTAGGTCAGGGTCGACCTCGACCCTAACCTGAGGTTTCAGGCAGGTCGCCAGAAAGTATCTGTGGGATTCCCAGGTCAGTCGGGGACCTAGGAAGGTGAGGGAGTATTCCAGAATGTTAAGAAGGCCTAGAGGCCTAGAGAGAGAGTAGGATGAGGCCCAATAGGACCAATACATAGGCCTTACCTAGAGAAAAGAGCCATGGAGAGGTAAATCCAGGAGGATCCACAAGATCCTAACCCTAATTTCACCTAATCATGTAGAATCAAGCACAAATGTATCCTAAATGCAAATCTAATATGATAACATATTGAATGAGGGTGGTAAACCTATCAAAATGGAAGTGCTTCTATTTTAAGATGATACATTTAGCCCCCACTTTAGCTTAGATATGACACTACGTGAATATGCAAGCTAAAGTAAGAAAACGTCATAAATTATAAAAATGATATAGCCAAGTTGTCAATGTAAAGATCCTGCAAGAAACCATTAGTATATGCAACCTGCAGGACACAAGGTTAATGAAAATCCATAGACCACCTAAGTCTTACTATGATGATCTTGAGAAGTATATAGAGCCCCTTATGCCCCCCTAATTCGGCTTACTAATTCATGGAAGGTGAAATAGGGTGATAAGGTAATTTCTAAATACTGAATATGCAATTTGTTGAAAAGTCTTTTCCTAAACCCATTAGAAGGGTCATAAACCTTCCTAAACTGATTCAAGTGGTTAGGTATTTTAATTATTATTCCAACGCCTCTAACGACACTGAAAACAGAGCTACCAGACTCAAGTTATGATGAAAAGAATAGATGTCTATCTAAATGCATATAAAGGGAAAATTCAAGTTTAACCAAGAAAATTTCAAATAAAACCCTAATTTATAGCTTATAAATAAGAGGAAGAGATACTTACCTCCTCATTCTTACCATTTGCAGAGTTTGAAAGAGGAGACAGGATGCCGAAGAGAGAGGAATTTTGAGCAACCGCCTGGAGGTCCTACGGGAGCGCCTGGTCAGCAGACAGCCACTACCTGAGGTAGGTTCCTATTTCTAGTGCCTGTGATTGAAAATTTCATGTTTTACAAGGAAGGTCAACCTTGACCCAAAAAGGTTGACCCTGACCTAATAAGGTCGACCTTGACCCATAAAGGTCGACCTTGACTAGGAAGGTTCTATCCTTTTTGGGGTGAAGGTCGACCCTGACCCACAAAGGTCAACCCTGACCCAATAAGGTTGACCCTGACCCATAAAGGTTGACCTTGACCCAAAAAGATTGACCTTGGCCAGGTTAGGTGGGTACAATAGATGTTTGATGAAGAAGTATTGATATGATTCATGTTTGTGCTTACAAGATCTGGTCCGTCTTTGAGAGGATCCCTTCGGAGGGTTACTACTATCTGTCAGAGGGAGTGTTTCTAAGCTACAGCAGGATGAGATACACTTATTGAGAGATGTGGGATTGTACTAGGTAGAATTCCTACCACAGCTGAGGTTCCATCGGTCCATGATATCAGCCATGATAGAGAGATGAGATGAGGATACTTGTTCCTTCCATCTTCTGTCAAGAGAGATCACGATCACGCTGGAGGATGTGTACAGGATCCTATGACATCTAATCTGAGTTGAGCCTATCAGACTAAGAGTACCATGGGGTCCACCAAGATTTTTGTAGATATGGAGTATTGTTTGGGATGAGTACCACAGATGAGGACCCGATCAGATCAGATATCTTTGGCTTCTGTACTAGAAGGTCTGACACCTTTGGTATGGAGAGTGATGCTATGTATACTTGCTTTGGTTGTAGTGCCCAACACAAAGGGTACAAAATTTAGCACCATTCACCCATTTCATATGTAGGATGGAGAGTGATAGGGTCACCATCTCATGGGGCTATAGCATGTTGGCTCATCTTTATCACGAGTTGAGTCAGTTAGTGATATACCAGTGGGAGAGTCTTACAGTGTGCACCTTGCTACATGTTTGGATGTTTGAGCATTACACATGTACATGACCATAGGGTACTCTTGCAATGATAGATGTGAGCACACTGAGAGCCTTTGCATATCCGCTAGTAGATGTCTAGTAGTATAGAGATATCCTCTTTTGGATAGTATGCCTTGACCATATACTAGGTATAGATGTGATATGGAGACCTTATTGTCAGATGATAGAGTGGATAGATACTCGACATCAGTTGAGACATTCATAGCAGTGCAAGCTGCTAGAAGGTCCTACCAATCATGTCATGATGCCATACTACTATGATAGGGTGATGAGATAGTTTGGTTTGATACAGGGGTCTCTTAGACAGTACCTCAGTATGCCTATCCGATGAGATACTATCAGAGACCCAGCGCCATACGCAGACCTACAGTAGCTAACATTGTAGATAGTGAGATAGATGAGACTGAGGATATAGAGGTAGCCCTTGAGATATTCTATGTAGGTGTTAGCAGATAATATATCAGATACTAGGGTTTACAAGGGACCCATCCTATCTTCCCTGATGACTACCCCATGGGTGATCTAGGTCCTTCAGAGAGGAACCACTAAGGAGATGACATACTAGTAGGAGAGGAGGAGGATCAAAGAGATGAGGAGGAACCTCCCTTTAAGGGAGATCCCACGGAGGAGGAGAGAGTAGAGGAGAGAGTGAAGGAGAGAGCAGAGGAGATGCCCATAGGCCACAGTACAGGGACTGGTGATCAGGTATTCTATGTTTCACCTTTGAGATCATGACAACCTCCTCAAGCACACACAGAGAGACCACCACCTAGGCCTAGACAGAGTGAGCGAGGAGAGATTAGTCATTCCATGCCCCCACCATATAGATCCTTTGGTGATACCTAGGCAAGAGATCTAGGTATGATGTAGTTTTTAGAATATTTTGAATAGATATTTTGTCTAGATGAAGTATTTAAAGAAGTTTTACATTTTGAATTTTGCAGCGAGCGTAGCGGAGTGGAGGAGTTTTGTATCTGAGGTTCTAAAGGATACATGTATTTCCTATTGACTTCCAACTAGCGATAGAGAGTCTCTTATAGGTCAAAGGGATCCTGGAAGGCATGCAGATATCTTCCTCTGTGTATAGTGAGAACTAAGGTTATGCAAGGAAAGAGAAGAGAAATTGATGGCCGACCTATAGAGAGCCTAGGAGTGTGTCTAGGAGATGAGAATATCGAGAAGTCACATGCGAACTACCGTTCTGAGATCCTCAACTTCACACCATAGATCTGAGAGAGCTGGGAGCCACCAAATTTTAGAGCATAGGGATAGAGATTGATAGATATGGCACATGTGCCACATATGTACCAAACTCAGAAAAAGTTTATTTATGAAGAAAACTTTATTTTTGAATAATTCGTTCTATGATTGATTACTTTTATTTTCATCAATGCCCAAAACTTAACAAAAGAAAGAGGAAAGGAACACATACACACATAAAGGAAGAATGATGAATTAGGGAAAATAATGTTTGAGATGCATAATATTAATAGGTTCCTTAAGAGGAACACCATTCATATCAGCAATTTTATAAGCACCTAAAGTAAAATCCTCAATTACAACAAAGGGTCCAAGCCAATTTGGACTAAATCTTCCTTTCTCACCAGGTAGAGCATTCACATTTCTTTGGTTTTCATATAAGACTAAATCACCTACCAAGAATGACCATTCAATCACCTTGTGATTATATTGTTTCTGAAGTGATTTATGATAGGCCTT
>MU223249.1:1832080-1847906 GCA_018584345.1 Thuja plicata
TCATATAAGACTAAATCACCTACCAAGAATGACCATTCAATCACCTTGTGATTATATTGTTTCTGAAGTGATTTATGATAGGCCTTAATGTGTTCCAAAGCATTTATTCATTGTTCATCTAACATTTATAATTCTTGTAATCGTTGTTCCCAAAAAGTATCTTTGTCAATGATCCCATGAAATGAAACACGCAAAGATGGTATTTCTAATTCCAAAGGCATGATAGCATCAGTACCATAAACAACATTATAAGGTGAAGTGCCAGTGGCCGTACGAACACTAGTCCTATAATCCCACAAAGCATAAGTAAGTTGTGTATGCCAATATTTCACATGTTTGTTAACTATTTTCTTAAATATTTGTTCAATAACCTTATTCAATGCTTCAGCTTGACCATTAGATTGAGGGTAGTAGGGAGTAGAAAATCTATGTTGTATATGATATTTCTCCATGAATTTTGTGACTTCTTTGTTCTTGAAAGAAGTACCATTGTCTGAAACTATTGTTGAAGGAATACCAAATTGTGCTATAATATGGTTAAGGATGAAATCATAGATAACATCTGCAGTAGTAGAACGAAGAGGGATAGATTCTACCCATTTTGTAAAGTAATTTGTAGCTGTGAGAATGTACGTATGTCCCTAAGAAGAATCTAGTGAGATTTTTCCAATAAGGTCAAAACCCCAAATGCTAAAAGGCCACGGAGCAACTTGATTACAAAGCTCACAAGAAGGAGCATGAATTAAATTACCATGTTGTTGACACTGAGGACACTTTTTGACAAATGTAAAGTAATCTTGCTCCATTGTTTGCCAGTAGTATCCCATTCTGAGAAGTTTATTAACTAAAGATTTCCCACCAAAATGTCCTCCACAAGAACCAGAATGAGATTTTGTTAAAGCTACAAGTACTTCGTTTTTGCTAAGAAATCTTAATAGTAAACCATTGTAAGAATGTTTGTAAAGTGTTTCCCCTAAAATGATATAACAAGCTGCCAGTTTTCTAATACGATTACGTGTGTTCCTTATTTCTGATTTAGGAAAAGTATTATCTTTCAAAAAATATAAGACATGTGAATACCATTCATCTAAATGCAAGTTACAACAATCAACAGTAACCTTATTAGAAATTGTAGGGGTTTTAAGAGTGTGTATAGTAAATTGAAAGTCTTCATCATTATTCTCAAGACAAACCAAAGAAGCTACACTTGCCATGGCGTCTGCGTGTCAATTATCTTTCCTAGGTAAAGTTTGAATTATGTAGGAAGAGAATTGTGAAAGAATATCAAGAGCCAAATCTTGATATTGCATCATCTTATCATTCTTAGTTTGATAACCTCCTTTGATTTTTTCCACAATCAATTGCGAATCCTCGTAAATTTCTAAGTTTTAAATATGAAGGGATGAAGCTACTCGTAAGCCAGTTATAAGAGCTTCATACTCCGCAATGTTGTTAGTACAAGGAAAAGTTAGTTTATATGACATAGGGATTGGTTTCTTTGTAGGAGGGATCAAGATAATGCCACCCCAGAACCTGTCTTGCATCTAGAACCATCAAAATATAACTCCCAAACATCTTCTTTTTTGATTGTAAATATATTTTTAGAATTCTATTGAGGTAACAGTTGTATTAGAATGAGGACAAGGAGCTTCAGCTAAATAATCAGTTAAATCTTGTCCTTTAATTGAATTTTGAAGGATGAAATTGAGACTGAATTCCATGAGCAACATTACCCACTTTGCTAACCGATCAAAAAGATCGGTTTTCAAGAAAAAGGTGTTTTAAAGGATCAAATTTAACAATCACATTAACTTCAACATTCAACAAGTAATGCCAGAGTTTTTGACAAGCATAAACTAAAGCCAAGAATTTTCATTCTAGTTGAGTATATCATGTTTCATAATCCAACAAGGTCTGACTAATATAGTATACTGGTTTTTCCTTTTCTTCACTGTCATGTTGAGCCAACAATGCACTCACAACATTGGAAGTGGCAGAAGTATATAGATAAAAGGGTTTATTGAATTGAGTAGGCTGTAAGATAGGAGGATTAGCAAGATATTCCTTAAATTGTTCAAAGGATTTCTTACATTCTTGGTTCCAAGAAAAAGTGGTATCTTTTCTAAGTAAAGAAGTAAAAGGAACAGTCCTATCTGCTAGGTTAGAAACAAAGCGATGAACAGATTGTATTTTACCTTGTAAACTGCATAATTGAGAAATATTCTTAGGAGGAGGCATGTTAACAATAGCATCAATCTTCTCAGTATCAACCTCTATGCCTCGCTTAGAAGTAATAAATCCTAATAATTTTCCAGAATCAACTCCAAAAGCACATTTCTTAGGATTTAACCTCATGTTGTAACTCCTAATTCTTTCAAATATTTGTCTTAAAATAAACACATGATCTTATCTTTGTATAGACTTCACCAAGATATCATCCACATAATCTTCCAAAATCTTATGAATGTAATCATGAAAAATCAAAGTCATGGCACATTGATAAGTGGCTCCCGCATTTCTTAATCCAAAAGGAATCATGACCCAACAGAATGTCCCCCAAGGTGTAATAAATGTGGTCTTAATTTGATCCTCAATAGGAATAAAAATTTGGTTATAACCCAAAAATCCTTCCATAAAAGATAATAACGCATGACCTATTGTTGAATCCACAATCATGTGAATATTAGGTAGCGGGAAGTCATCCTTTAAGGATGCTTTATTTAAATCCCATAAATCAATGCACATTCTTATTTTATTTTCTCCCTTAGAAACAACCACAATATTGGAAATCCATTTAGAATAATCAATAGAGCGGATGAATCTGGCACCTAATAATTTTTCAATTTCAGCTTTTACCAGTAAAGTGATGCCTGGATTCATCTTGCGAATCTTCTGTTTCACAGGTTTAGCATTAGGTTTAAGGAAAATATTATGAGTGATAATCTTGGGGTCTATACCAAGCATATCCAAATATGTCCAAGCATAGATATCCTTATATTCAAGCAAGAGAGAAACCATTTGGTCACGTTCATCTTGACTCAAACACTTTCCAATTTTGATTTTTTTTTAGCATCATTCTTATCCACTTGAACATCAATAGTCTTAGTTATTAATAAATTACTTTGTATGGGAGAATCTATTGGCAAAGGGGGAAATATCTAATTCATCATGTTCTCCAAAATAGGCTTCATTATTCAGGAAATAATGATTTCTCCTTTTATGATGAAATGTAGGTAGATCTTTATAAGCTCCTAAAAAATTAGTGAGGGCTTCATCCTTAGGAAGAATGTCCAAAATAGGCTTTTGATCCATGTCAAGAAGAAGCGGATTAACCAATTTCAAATCTCCACCAAAAATATGATTAACATTAAGAGGGAAAGGTGATGGTTTCCTATAAGGATTGAATCCTAACCCATAAGTAAAATCACAACCTTCATTATCTAGGGGTACTTGTATACCTTGTTCATAATTACCACAACCTTTCCAATTAAATCCTAATTTCTTAAGTAAATGATAACCAGAACCATATCTGTCGGCCATATTAGATTGAGTTAAAGGAGCAGCATATGTCACAATTTCATATAAATCTGGCTTTGTTGTCTCAATTGTTTCATCACAAGAAGCAGAAACAAAGTTACTTTTTAATTCCTTAGAAATTGGAGAAGGATTAAAAACTTGTTTTTCAAACTCAGTTTGTTCTTTCATAAATTCCAATTCCAAGAATTTATATTCTCCTAGGAAAGTAGGATAAAAATCCAATGTTCCCCAATCATCTTCTATCAGGGAAGAAGATGGAATCTCATCTTGTTTAACCTCAGGTGGTTGTTCAATTTTTGTTACTGGTTGTATAGGCTCGGGAACCTTAGCATATTCCGCATTCAGGAAAGGATTTGGTGCATCATCCACATGTAGTGTGTACATTAGATTGTTATAAATGAACCTAACCTTGTGATGAAGAGTAGAAGGAACCGCATGCATAGTATGTAACCAAGGTCTTCCTAATAAAAGGTTATAACTGAGTGGTCCAGGCATAACATGGATAGGAGTGTAGAGAAGCACATGACCAACTTTAATAGGTAGCATAATAATACCCAAAGTTTTCTTTGCAATATTATCAAAACCATAAATAGGAATATTATTTGGTTGAATAGTTGTAAGATCATCCTTAATTGCCCTAAGCATATCCATGCTACAAACATTAAGCCCAGATCCATTATCAATCAATGTTCTACGAATGATACTATGATTAATAGAGACAACAACCATAAGAGCATCATATTGATTCTGCACCTCAATAGTAGGTAAATCATCATTGAAAAACATAATAGGAGGTATAGAAGGCATAGTATGCATGCACTCCAGAAATGAATTAATGTTCTCTTGATTAGGATGCGCAACAGGGAGAGTAGATAAAGCTTTTTGCAATGCCTCATGATATGTAGGAGAAGTTTGAAGTAATTCCCATAAAGATATCTTAGCTAGAGTAGCGCGTAACTATTCTACTAAATCATATTCCTTAAAGGAAGAAGGTAACCTAGGTGCTTGAGGAAGCACAGGTTGAGAAGGAGGTAAAGTAGCTGGGACAGTAGGTTGGAGATTATTTCTCGTGCGATAAGCATGCAAAACAGAATCTGTGTTATCAAAGAAATCCAAAGGATCTCTGGGTTTACCCTTAATAGTTATTTGAGGACACCCTTTTACCATCATCAAAGGTTTAGGAAATACTATTTTAGGTGTCTCAATGTTGTAAATAGAGGAATATGAAGGTAACCATGCATACACGCTATGGTAAAGTTCAATTGAATAGATTGTGGAGGAGGATGAAACAGGAATGGGATCCATGGTGATCTCATTCGAACCATTTGCATTCTCACTTCCATGTACCTCATTAAGGGATCTATTGTCGACAAAAAAATCCTCATCAAAGTGTTCAAAACAAAAATCATACATGTTGAACACAAGGAAACACTACAAGCATGAAAATGCAAGTGTTTTTTTTTATATTTATATTTTTAAAGTAATTTTGTGATTTTTATTTTTTTGTGAAATATAAATGCAAGAAAAATAAATCTATTTCTATGTTCATGCAAGATCTAATATGAAATGTAAATCTAAAACCAAGGAAAAGAAAAAAGTTGTCTATCGTGGGTTCACCAAAATGTAAGATCTAAATTTGGGTTGTAAAGGATCTCCTAAGTAAGATTTGCATAATGAAAATTGCATAAAGAGAGATCCTAAGTCCAATTTCAGTCTTTTACACTTAATTATTATGATAAGAAATGGAGGAAAGCTTGCAAAGAATAGTGGAGTAAGATACTTATCTCATAATATAACAGATCTGGAAATATTCATTTTTTGAATCCTGTATTGAGTTTTTGGAAAATTTGAAGTATGATCCCGAACTAGAACGCAAAGACGAACAAAACCCAGAAATATTTTTTTGATCCGACGCCATCTTATGAAAATGGTCGACCTTGACCCACAAATGTCACCCCTGACCCAATAATGTTGACCCTGACTTGCATAGCATCGACAAAAAATTTGTTTGCGGATCCTGGTAGTTCGTCGAAAAGGGTACCCAAATCTAGTCTTAGATCTACTGTTCTACACATGTAACTCCCAAAAATAGCACTTGCAAATATATGAAAAGAGGGGTTTTGGGGTGGCTATATAGGGTTTTTCCTTAATCAAACCCCCTTTTTGGTGATTTCCACCTCCATGAATAGCCAAATATAGAATGTATGTGTGTGTGTATTGCTCTTTTGAAAAGAGTCTTTAAATATGCGATATCAAGATCTAATCTTCTAGATTAACAATCCTAACATAACATAGAAATGAGAAAGTAATGCATAGATTTGAATATGACAAAGAAAGCATACCAAGCCCCCAAGGCTAAAGTATTCCCATCAACTCACAATCTGTAATTGCTACCCCATGATAATGTCCTTTGAATGCTTGAATGTTGAGAAAAGAGAGTGCCTTCTTGCTTCAATGAAGGTCCACAATGGCTTGTCCTCAAAAATACTTGATTGAAAAATGATATTTCCTCCTAGCTTGTCCTTCTATATCATCCTCTTGCTTTTTTACATCATCATTTCATCATGTCATCTCCCGATTTTCTTTCATGATCAAATGAAGGCAAAAGAGAGTGTTTATATAGAGATCTCAACATAGGCCTCCTAGGGAAATGCAAGGGACCCAAATTCAAATTTCACCTTGAATCATGGTCCAATTACAATCACCAAATAAGGAGGGAATATATTAATTCAAATATCAAAGAAAACACTTCCGCATCTGAGCTCGGGGACCTATTTTAAGTTTCGGACCCCGATAAGCTCCAGATTTGAAAGCGGGGACCAACACTCGATAGAGGTCTATGTCGACCTCACCCTTGACCTAGGTCAAGGTCAACTTCAACCCTGACCTAGGTCAAGGTTTACCTTGACCCTGACCTAGGTTAGGGTCAACCTCGACCCTGATCTGAGGTTTCAGGAAGGTCACTAGAAAGTATCTGTGGGATTCCCAGGTCAGCCGGGCACCTAGGAAGGTGAGGGAGTATTCCAGAATGTTAAGAAGGCCTAGAGGCCTAGAGAGAGAGTAGGATGAGGCCCAGGAGGACCAATACATAGGTCCTACCTAGAGAAAAGAGCCATGGAGAGGGAAATCTAGGAGGATCCACAAGATCCTAACCCTAATTTCACCTAATCATGTAGAATCAAGCACAAATGTATCCTAAATGCGAATCTAATATGATAACATACTGAATGAGGGTACTAAAACTATCAAAATAGAAGTTCTTCCATTTTAACATGACACAGAACCAGATGGATGGAGATCACCAAAATTCAAGTCACAGTGATGCTTGAGAAAAGAAATTGACGAGCATTACCGAAGAGAAGAATTGAAAGCATTATCGACGGCCAGGATTACAGTGTTAACCAATGAGAAGAACTTTGTAGTGAAGCCTGAAGGAAAGACAACCCCGATGGACAGAAAAATATGATGGAGAATCCCAAGGAGAATTGGAGTTTTGACTGAAGCTAACAAAGGGTTAAAACACCAAATTTAAATGGAGTTCAGAAACGCCAAAATATCTAGCCAGTAGAAATAAATATAGACTTAACTGATTGTTATCATTGTTTTCATTGCCAAGATAAAGCCAGAGATAAGTAAAATATTTAAAGTTGTTTTATCTAGTTGGAAAGAAGATTTCTATGAGATAAAACATGAGTTATGCTTTAAATCAAGATTGGCTAAGATTGCGGATCACGCCAAGAATAAGAAAATCAAGAAGAGAGAAATGGTGATATCATGTCTATAAAGAGACAACTTAATTCATTGTAAATTAAGGGGAGTGAAGGAAAAAGAGGATGTTGGAGAGAAAATGATGAAGAACAACTTCATATAGACCTGATCAATTAAGATTAGGAAAGAGCTAAATATTTCTGCAGACACCAAGCAATAAAGCACAACATCACCAAGCAGAAACAAAAGTGGAGCAAAGGTGTTGAAAAGATATATTGATCAAAATGGTTTAATGAGCTTATAAAAGATCCAAAAATCTATAGATATAAGTTGTATATGTGAACATATCATACTGTTTCAGTTTAACCATTGATTCAGAAAGTCTCTCAACCAAACATGATTTAAAGATCGTTTCTATATTTAGATACATCCCAAGGAGTATCAAAAAGTTTGATCATGAAGATAGCATGAGATGCTAGATACCATTTTACAAACTGGAGTTTGGTCATAGAAGGTAGCATACAAATGCCTGATATCAAGTGAAAAACTAATATTTTAAATCCTCTAACAAGGTCACACCTAACAGTGTGTTTGTAACCGTTAATAGGGTTGGTTCTTCACTGAGCTCACTTTAGAAGAGTGAAAATTTTGGGTTACCGATCCTAAGTGTTTTTCCCCTAACAGGGTTTCCACGTTAAAAATCCATGTTTCAATGTGTCTATGATTCATTACTTTATTATTTTGCATTACAAATAACTAATCTGGATTGATTGGTATACACTAAGCTATTTACTATTTTTCGGTAAATGAAAGACTGTTATTCGGTAAACATTAAGAATAAGGTTTAATAGAGGACTTTGAGCAGTAGTTATTTGATAAGTATATTTGAAGGCATACATATTGTAGGACTTAAGATAAATAGAGACTTAATATTGTGGTACTAAGTTTTTGGGTTGATTAATTGGAATATTTTTGAGGCCACTGATTCACCCCTCCTCTCAGTTATTACTAACAATTGTAATCAGAGCATGTGTGCTTAGAAAGGGAGTTTAACAACTCAAGCAAAAGATCACAAGATGAAAAAATTAGTTGTGCCCAAGTTGAATAAATAAAAATTTGCATCATGGAAAAGTAGAATAAGACTCCACCTATCAAGTATTGGTAATGATGTTACTCAACACCTTGATAATGAATATGTGTTGCCTACAGGTCCTCATACTCTTGTTAAATTAAGAGAAAAGCATGAGCACAATTGCATGATGATAGAACTTGCTTCATCACTCTCTGATGTTGAGTTTGAAGATGTCAAAACCTATACCTCTACAAAGAAAATGTGGGATAAGTTGAGGCTGGTACATGGAGGAGATGCTAAGGTACTAAGAGCCAAGGAAGAAATCCTAAGAGGGAGGTTTGATGACCTAAGGATGAAAAAAGGAGAAAATATCATTCGGTACAACTACATAATCAAAGAGGTAGTCAATTCTATCTGAGGAGTTGGAGGTGTACTTGAAGAGGAGACAATGGTAAGTAAAATCTTAAGAACATTGCTTCCTGTATATGCTATTAGAGTTTCTGCTATTCAAGAAATGAGAGAAGTTGCAAACAACACAATTACTCTAGATAGTCTGATTGGTAGACTAATTTCATTTGAGATGAATAACTTTGATAATAGTGTCTTACCATCTATAGAATATGCATTTAAATCTTCTTTGAAATTAAGTAAGTCAAGTCATAGACACACTATTAGAAATGATAGTGAAAGTGATAATGAGCATCAAGGACTTGATGAGATTGAAGCCCTAATGGAAAGAAGATTGCAGAGAGGCAAAGGTAGATACAAAGGTAAATTACCACTTGTGTATTTTAATTGTAAAGAGGCTGGACACTTTGTTGCAAGATGTCCCAATAGAAGAAAAGATGATATAAGTAATGAAAAAATATATGAAAAGAAGTTTGATCGAGGTGAAAACAAAGATTATCGAAGCAACAAACAATCTGAAAGAAGAGATACCCGAGACTACAAGGACAAAGGAAAGAAAGTTGTACCCTAGCTGAGAAAAGAGCTGATTATACTGACACTAAATCTAAAGAAGACATTGAGATGGTATTTGTAGCCATGAAAAATGATTTAGATGAAGAAGACGAAAAGTATGTAGAAACTACACTCATATCTTAGGTTAGTAAGAATGATGTCTAGATCATAGATAGTGGCTAAACTCACCACATGACTGGTAATAAGAAAAAGTTTGAAACTTTTGAATACTATAATGGTGGTTCAGTAAGAATGGGTAATGACACACCATGTCTAGTTGAAGGTAATGGAACCATCATGTTGAATATCGTGAACAAATGTGAAAATGCTTACTGGGTAAAAAGACTGAATTATAATCTATTAAGTGTTTCATAGCTGAACAATACAGGTCACCAAGTAGCATTTGAGAATAAGAAGGCAAAGATCTTTAATGAATCAGGAAGGTTGATTGGAACTAGTGAGAAGACAAAATGTAACCTTTTCTATCTTGCTGACATTAACACCGCTTGTTTAATGGCTATAAATGAAGACATATGGTTGTGGCACAAAAGATTGTGTCATGTGAATTTTGACAACATGATAAAGATAAGCAATAAAAGGAATGTCAGAGGCTTACCAAGCATGACAAAGCCTAAGCATATCATGTGCAAGAACTATCAAAAAGGTAAGATGAAAAATTCTAGTGTCAAGAGTAAAACCCATACATCTAATAAAATTTAGAATTAGTCCATACTGATCCATGTGGACCCATGAGGACAAAGAGTTACTATGGAGATAGATATTTCATTCTCTTTCTTGATGATTATTCTAGAATTATGATAGTTATGTTCTTAAAAGATAAATCAGAAGCATTCAGCATGTTTAAATGGTATAAGGTTATGGTAGAAAAATAAAGTGATAAGAAATTGAAATTCTTAAGGTCAGATAGAGGAGGGGAGTTTATTTCAGGTGACTTCACTAATTTCTGTAATGAGCATGGAATTAAAAGACATGTTTTTGCACCAAGAACACCACAAAAAAATGGAATTGCTGAGAGGAGAAACAAATAAATTGTTGATTGTGCAAGAACATTGATGATTGATAAAAGCATCGCTCAAGATTTCTGGAGGGAAGATGTTAGTAGGGTTGTTTACACATTAAATAAAGTACAATTGAAGAAGGATACAAAGAAGACACCCTATGAGCTTTGGTATGGTTACACACCCAATGTAAGTTACTTCAGAATCTTTGGTAGTCAATGTTATATTTTGAAGGATGATAGAAATGGAAAGCTTGACTCCAAAAGTGATGAAGGTATCATTCTAGGGTATTCCACCAAAAGCAAAGCTTATAAATGTCTTAACAAGTCATTTAACAAGATCATTGAAAGTGCAAATGTAAAGATAGATGAATTTGTAGAAAAGAATGATAAGGAAAGCAGAAGAGAACTAGAGGAATACAATAGATTTTTTGATACTGAAGAACTTGACACTCTACCCTAGAAACAATGTATCGCTCCTGAGAAACATAACATTGCACCTGAGCATCAGGTTGCAATGCTAGACAAAGAGCTGAACTGAAATTGAAGATGATCAGAATGATGGACAAAGAGCTGAACCAAAAATTTACAAGTATGTTAGAAGACATCATCCATAGAATCAAATCATAGGAGACAAGAAGGCTAGAATGAGAATAAGAAGTAAGTCACTAAACACTAGATTTTTTTTTGTGATTTTGAACCTAAATCTATTAATACTATACTTGAGAATGAAGAATGGGTCAGTGCTATGAATGAAGAAATAGAATAGATTGAGAAGAATAGTACAAGGACACTAGTACCAAGACCAGATGACAAGAATGTCATCGGTACCAAATGGATATTCAGAAACAAGCTGAATGAGAATGGAGAAGCCACAGGAAACAAAGCAAGGTTAGTATGCAAGGGATATGCACAAGAAGAAGGTATTGATTATGGAGAAACCTTTTCACCTGTTGTTAGACTAGAAGGAGTTAGAATCTTACTTTCTTATGTTGCATTCAAAGGATTCAAGGTATACCAGATGGATGTCAAATCCGCATTCCTAAATGGAATACTAGAAGAAGAGGTATACATTGAACAAATAGAAGGTTTTGTTGATCTAGACAAGAGGAACATGGTATGTAGACTACATAAAGCCTTGTATGGATTGAAACAAGCACCTAGAGCATGGTATGAAAGACTTCACTCCTATCTCATTAGCATTGAATTTGTAAGAACAAGTGAAAATATCAATATGTACTTAAAAGAAGATATTGATGGTAATATTCTGATTGCTGAAATATTTGTTGATGATATCATTTTTGGGGGAAATAAAATTTTATGCAAATCCTTTGCTAATGAAATGAGAAAAGAATTTGAAATGTATATGTTTGCAGAGATCAAATTCTTTCTTGGTCTGCAGATTCTTCAACAAGATACATGCATATATATCACTCAGTCCAAATACATCAAGGAATTGTTGAAGATATTCAAGATGGAGGATTCCAAGCTAGTTGGAAAACCTATGGCTACTGGATGTAAGCTGACAAAAGAAGACAAATCAATGAGGTAAATCAGACCTTGTACAGATCAATGATTGGAAAACTAATGTATGTTATTCATACTAGACCAAATATAGCACATGTAGTTGGAATAGTTGCAAGATTCTTTGCTAATCTCAAAGAATCACATATGACTGCTATCAAAATAATTATGAGATATTTGAAGAACACCGAGGACTATGGATTATGGTATAAAAGAGAAGGAAAATTTGAGCTACAAGTCTATATAGATGTTGATTGGGCTGGAAACATTGATGACCGAAAGAGCACAACTGGAGGAGCATTCTTCATGGGTGACAAACTTGTCACATGGATCAACAAGAAGCAAGGATGCATCTCTTAGTCTACTGCAGAAGTATAATATGTGGTTGCTGCAACAAATTGCTCCAATATTGCATGGATCAAAAAATTTGTAGAAGGTATGAATATGAAGATTCTTGAACCAGTGATTATCTATTGTGATAATACTAGTGCAATTAACATTTCTTCGAACCTAGTCATGCATGCTAAGACTGAGAATATTTCTATCAAGTATCACTATCTAAGAGAATAAGTGAAAGAAAAGGAGGTGATACTAGAATATGTTCAATCAAAGGAACAATTAGCTGATATATTCACTAAGCCATTACTAAAAGATACATTTGAGTACTTGAGATAGAGACTAGGGGTATAACCCTTGTTTATCGATCACTAAGCTGACTAGGACGTTGCATCAACCTACACACAATCTAAAGATCATTCATGTTGATGCAAGCACCAAGATGAACAACAACAGATAAATTTGTACACATCAAGGTACAAATCTGCACCGAACACCAGAGACAATGTATTGCTGATCGATAGGGAAATTCAAGGAATATATTATAAAAAGGGATGGAAAATGATATAGAAGAAAATTGTTTGGCATTGTTGTCAAAGGGAGAGATTATCTCATTATCAAGAATCATAAGGGAGAGATAATATCATTATTATAAGGAAGAGATGATCTCATTATTAGGAAAAGATTATATCATTATCCATGAAGAGAATTTCCTAAGAATCAAAAGGAAAAGTTAATCTTTATCCATAAGGAGAGATTACATATGAAATATCCATCTAAGGGAGAGAAGTAAAAGAGAGAGAGAGAGTTCATACAAAGGGAGAGATTTATGTCAAAGGAAGAAGAGATTATCAAGAAGAGGAATAGTCAAGGAAGAACACATATCATAACAAAAAAAGAAGTTGCTACATCTATCCAGTGAAGGGATTGAAGATTGAAGAAACCCACCCTGCAAGAAACAAATCTAAGCTATATGAGCTTATCGAGAGCCAGACATTTGTAATAGTTACAATAGGAAAGATTAATGAAACTATTATATGTCATATTGTATTAGTAATAATATAGTGTGATAATGTAGTGTGTTGCCATCAATGCCAAAGGGATAGATTGATGATATGTAACTAATTAAATGTTTGAAGATGTTAATTTGATCACTAAAATGCTGAAAGATAATGCAAGACATTAAATCAATTAATGGAGTGTATTTTCATTGATGTCAACTTGATATAGTCTAATCAATTATAATCAAAGTGTCAAAGACTTCAGAGAATTTGAGAGAAAAATATTATGCTTTTAGTAATGCATAAAAGACAAGCATTCACTAAGTGACTTCAAACACCGACAGCTAGTGGAACCTGACAGACAAAGATCACCAAAAGTCAAGTCACAGTGATGCCCGAGTAAAGAAACTGGCAATCATTACCGAAGAGTAGAATCACAAGCATTAGTGACGGCCATAATTACAGTGTTAAATGATGAGCATAACTTTTTAGTGAAGCCCGAAGGACACACAACCCTAACGGAGAAGCCCAAGGAGAACTAAAGTGTTGAATGAAGCTAACAAAGAGTTAAAACACCAAAGTTAACTAGAGTTTAGAAATGACAAAATGTCTAGCTAGCGGAGCTAAATATATACTTAACTAGTTTTTATCATTATTTTCATCAACAAGATAAAGTGAGAGATAAGTAAAAGATTTAAAGCTATTTTATCCAGTTGAAAAAAAGATTTCTACGAGATAAAACAAGAGTTATTCTTTAAATCAAGATTGGCTAAGATTGCGGATCATGCCAAGAACAAGAAAATCAAGAAGAGAGAAATAGTGATATCATGTCTATAAAGAGACAACTTAATTCATTATGAATCAAGGGGAGTGAATAAAAAAGAGGATGCTGGAGAGAAACTGATGAAGAAAAAATTCATACAGTCCTGATCAATCAAGCTTAGGAAAGAGCTAAAGATTTTTGCGGACACCAAGAAATGGAGCACAAAATCACCAAGCAGAAACAAAAGTAGAGAAAAGGTATTGAAAAGATATATTGATAAGAATGGTTTAATGAGATTACAATAGATCTAAAAATCTGCAAGTATAAGTTGTATATGTGAACAGATCATACTATTTCAGTTTAACCATTGATTCATAAAGTCTCTTAACCGAGTAGGATTTAAAGATCCTTTCTATGTTGAGATACATCCCAAGGAGTATCAAAAAGTTTGATTATGAAGATAGCATGAGATGCCAGATACCATTTGACAAACCAAGGTTTGGTCATAGAAGGTAGCATAGAGATGCCTAATATCAAGTGACAAACTAATCTTTTAAATCCTCTAACAAGATCACACCTAACAGTTGTGTGCTAGAATGTTGACACACTTCTATGAATCATTCCATCCAAGGTTGCTCAAGAATGAGGCCTCAAATATTGATCCATAGCTCTCTAGTCATGGAGTACAAAGGTTTGAAATGGAGGCCCTCAGATTTGACCTAGTTAGTACCTATGCAAGTACACCATGAAATGAGAGATTCAATGCATGAAAATGAGATCTACACTATATGATAACAATTCATGAAAGAAAGTTAATCTAAATGATAACAATGCATGGCTAAATCTATGAAAGGAGATACAAATGCAAGATTAATCTACAAAAATAAACATGAATCTAATCTACATGAGGAGCCATGAATGCAAGAAGAAGAAGACAAGAAGAGAGATGTTGCAATATCCAAGCTCAGGTGCTTAAATCCTTCTCCAAAATTTCTCTCCAAACCTGCAGCATAACAATACTATGAAAACCTAATATTGATGATTGATTGATGATTGATTGATGATTGTCAAATGAGAAGGAGAGGTTTCCTTATATAAGAAAAGTGAACGATTGAGATTAAGAGGCAAAAAGAAATAATCAATGGTTGAGATTAAGAGGCAAAAACCCACCACTTAGGAGGATGTGACGAAAAAGGGATTTTTATTTAATTTATTACCTTTTTCAACAAATAAAGTGTTTTAATTGGGGATTTTTATTTATTTAATTAAAAGAGGGGTTTTCTTTCAATTAAATAAATTAGAAGAATTTTATTTAATTAAATGGGGGAAATTGAATTTAAATAAACAAGAGGAATTTTATTTAATTAAAAGGGAGAAATTTACATTAATTAAATAAGATAAATTTTTTTCAATTAAAAGGGAGATTAAATCTTTTAATTAAATAAGATAAATTTTATTTAATTAAAAGGAAAATTAAATCTTTTAATTTGATAAAAATGGTCAAACCTTAGGAAGTATTAAAATAATTGAATTAATTACAGTTTGATCAAGAAAATTGATTTGAATTGAAAATATTGCAAAGCATTGATTCAGGAAATTTGATAAATTGATAAAATGATAAAATAGGGCCCAAAGTCTAGGTGGCCATTTTAGGATGCATATATTTGCCCCTCTTTGACTAATGTGTGGTCGACTCAGGAACACATGTAGCCAAAGAATGCAGTTGAAGTGTGAGGTCGACTTGGGATCACAAAACAACCCAGACGCGTGGTCGATTTGGGAACACATCAGGACAAAAATAAGCACAATTGAAAAAGATAAAGTCAACACCGAAATAAGTAATTGACATGTCAGAGATAAGAATCTCAAGAAATACTGATATAATTGATAAAGCTGAATCAAAGATT
>MU223249.1:1874217-1894020 GCA_018584345.1 Thuja plicata
CACAGGATTCCACCGATCCTCAAAAGTATGAAAAGTCTCTCTGATAGTCAAAGTATGTGAAAGCATAAACTACTGAAAGCATGAAAACAAAATAGTAAACTATAATAGTCTAGTGTAGGTCTCACATGAGTGTGCGTAATTTTACCTATTAAATGATATTTTTTGATTGAGTGGGAAATTAGTTTCTTTCCCTACACAACTATTGGGAAGTATATTTGTATAATTTCTGTTTTCATTTTGGGGGGATGGATAAAGTTTTTGGGAGAAGAGTTTGAATTGTATTGCGAGATTTATAATTGATCTTTGTGGTAGATTTAATTGGGGTTTTATTTGTATTGCTTTGAAGAGAGGTTTTGGAATTTGAATTGGAGTGTATTGGCTTGGATACTTCTTAAGAATTGTTGTTGGATTTGTTGTTGTTCATTGGAGTTTTAAATTTGCATCATCAACCATTCACCTTCCTCCTCTTTTATTTTCTTCGTAGGACCTGAGGTAGGGTTTGAAACCCTCTTGGTTGTTGATTAGATATTGTTTGGAAATTTATTTTATGTTTAAATACCATGCTGAATCTCTATTTGGAATGCTAATTGAATTTTGAAATTAATGCTTTCTATTTCCTCATTCTTCCCTATTTCCTCATAGTTTTTAACAGGAATATTTTTGGGAAATTGTTATTGGTTTTATTTTTATGTGTCTATGGGTCAAATTGATTAGTTTTTTGGAAGGAAGAGAGGGAGATATTGAATGGGTATCTCCCTGATTTTCTTTCTAGGGCTCAATCAATGCCCAATTTGTATTTCCTTTTCCAGATAGTCAATTGCATTGCATAGCCTATAAATTACCATGAAATTGTGTTGAAAAACTTTAAATTTTGTTGAAAACTTGCAATTGCATTGAATTCTGGTCAAATGCATTATTTAATCATCTAGTTGCATGATTTACATCATTTTATTAGCTTGTAAATTACCATGCAATTGTGCTGAAATAATTTCAATTGTGTTGAAATACTTTTAATTACAGTGAATTATGATCAAATACATTGTTTTATCAATTAGTTGCATCATTTTCTTAGCCAGTTACATAGTTTGACTTCCAGACTAGGGTTTTGATCTTTAGGGTGTCCAAATGTGTGCTAAAGGCTTTGAAAAAATTTAATTATCTATTTTATCAATAATATGAGTTTAAAAGATAAAATAAATTATTGTTTTAATGATACATAATTTTTATTTGATTATGGTCTAAAGATTGATTCAGTTGTGCATCCTATTTTGGATTCAAGATTTTCCTATATGGAAACTCTTTATGAAAGTTCATTTAGTAGTTTTATATGATCTTATATGTTGTTATGGATTCATGATGATATGATTTATGTTTATATGTTATAGATATTATCTTGTTATATTATTCTGAGCATGAAGTTTGTGGAACCTAGATGCATTTTAGGTTGAGTGGCTCTCAATGGGGGTCAGGGCCCTAAGTGACTCTCGGGATAACCCATTGATGAGTTTATTAATCAAGTGATAACCTAATAAATGAACTAAGGGGGAATATTAAACAAGATAATTATGATGCCTCACCCATGCCTTGAGTGCTATTATAGGCTAGGATAAGATTCCTATGGAGACTAGTATGATCGAACTTCCTTGTCTTAACAAAAGGATTGTTCGGTTCTACATGAGTTTTTACTCGGTGGATGAGATCTAGAGAGTAAAACAAGAGGGAGGGATATGTGATTATACTCTTCCTACATGTATCCTAGAGTCCCTTTCCATTGGAATTTTACTTTTCCTCTGGTACTCATTTCCTTGTCTTGTGGTTTCTTGCATTTCCTATGTGTCCTTGGAGTTTTGGTCACGTACTTATTTATTTCTTGGCTTGTTTATGTGTTGGGACTTGTGTCTATATCCTTATCATGATGGGGTGGGCCTTAGTGTTCCACATGGTTAGGTAGTAGTGATCTTCCTCCATTAAGGTTTGGTGTATTGTTCGTTATGCATGGATGGATCCTAATTCCAATACCTTTATTCATGTTTCTTGAAGATCTTCATTTGCATATTTTATCATCTCATGTATAATTGAATACTTCTATTGATAATTTTATATTCCATAAGATGTATGATGTAACTGTAATTATGATGGTAATATTGTTCTTATGTTGATGTAATTATAGTTATGATGACATTATTACAATTAGGATTGACGACATTGTAATTATGCTTTGATGCAATTGTGATCATGTAATAAATGGATTAAAGAAAGGATAGTCTATAGTTAGATAGATCAATGTGTTATTATTAAGAGATCCAAGATTGCTGAGAGGGGGGCGAATCAATAATCTACCAAATCAAACTTGCATCCATTAACATTCATTTCATAAAAACTAAATAACAAAGATAAACACCCACAACCATGCAACACAATAACACCAAAGTTTTTCTCATGAAAACCCAACTGGGAAAAACCATGTGTGGGGATGAAACCCACTAAAATATGCACTCTTTTGAAGTACGCCCGGTCAAGAGATTATCCCTGTTAAAAGCTTAAAAAAATGCCCAGTTAAGGGAAAGACCCTGTTAGGAGTCACTCGGTCAAGGGATTTACCTCTAGCCCTATTAGGACCTTTAGCTTGTTAGGAGTAACCTAGATAAATGATTTCAAACCTTAATTAAAAAGAGTTACCTGGTTAAAGGATCTACAATTTAGACCTGTTAGTGATGACATGTAACTGATTGAATGTTTGAAGATATTAAGTTGATCACCAAAATGCAGAAGGATAATGCAAGAGATTAAATCAGTTAATGGATTGTATTTTCATTGATGTCAAATTAATATAATCTAATCAGTTATAATCAAAGTGTCAAAGAATTTAGACAATCAAAGAGAAAAAAATCATGTTTTCTGTAATGCATAAAAGACAAGCATTCACAAAATTACTTCAAACACTGATGGTCAATGGACACCGACAGATAGAGATCACCGATAGTCAAGTCATAGTGATACCTGAGCAAGAACACCAACAAGAATTACCGACGAGAAGAATCACAAGCATAACCGATGGCCAGAAACATAGTGTAAACCGATGGAGAAGCTCGAGGAGAACTGGAGTTTTGACCGATGTTATTAAAGAGTTAAACATCAAAATTAACTTGAGTACAGAAATGACAAAATATCTTGCTGACAGAGCTAAATATAGAGTTAACTGGTAGTTATCTTTGTTTTCATCAAAAAGATAAGCCAGAGATAAGTAATGGATTTAAAGCTATTTTTTCCAGTTGGGAAGAAGATCTCAGCAAGATAAAAGAAGATTTTTTCTTTAAATCTAATTAGCGATAATTATGGATCATGCCAAGATCAAGAAGATCAAGAACCTAACAATGGTGATATCATGTCTATAAAGAGACAACTCAATTCATTAAAAATTGGTGTGGTGGGGAGTAAAATGAAAAAGAGGATGCTGAAGAGAAACTAATGAAGAACAACTTCATATAGTCCTGATCAACAAGCTGAGGAAACAACTAAACTAGTTTTCTACAGACACCGAGAAACATAGCACAACATCACCAAGCAGAATCAAAGTGGAGAAAAGGTATAATAGAGATATATATTGATCATATTATTTTATGAGATTACAATAGCTCTGAAAATCTGTAAGTATAAGTTGTATATGTGAACATACCATATTGTTTCAGTTTAACCATTGATTCAGAAAGTCTCTTAATCGAGCAGGATTTAAATATCCTTTCTATATTGAGATACATCCCAAGGAGTATGAAAAAGTTTGATCATGAAGATAGCATGAGATGCCAGATACCTATTGATAAGCCAAGTGAGTGTTTGATCAAGGATGGTAGCATAGAGATGCCTGATATCAAGTGACAAACTAAAATTTTAAATCCTCTAACAAGGTCACACCTAATAGTGTGTTTGTAACCTTTAATAGGGTTGTCTCTTCACCGAGCTCACTTTAGAAGAGTGAAAATTTTGGGTTACTGGTCCCAAGTGGTTTTTCCCTTAACAGGGTTTCCATGTTAAAAATCCATGTTTCAATGTGTTTATGAGTCATTACTTTAGTGTTTTTCATTGCACATTACTTAATTGGATTGATCATTATACTCTATATAATTTATTATCTTTCGGTAAATTAACAGACTTATTTTCGGTAAACATACAGTAGAAAGTTTTACTAAGCATTCTGAGGAGTATTAATTTGATATAAGTATTTGGAGGCATTCATCTTATAGGGCTGAAGATAACTAGAGGATTAATATTATGGTACTAAGTTTTTTGGGTTGATTATTGGAATATTTTTTAGGGCACTAATTCACCCCCCCTCTTAGTTATTACTAACAATTGGTATCAGAGCTTGTGTTCTTAGAAAGGGAGTTTAACAGCTCAAGCAAAAGATCACAAGATGAGTAGACAAGATGTGCCCAAGTTGAATAAAGACAAATTTGCATCATGAAAAAGCAGAATAGGACTCCACCTATCAGGTATTTGAAATGATATTGTTCAATACTTAGATACTGAATATGTGTTTCCTACAGGACCTCACACTCTTGAGCAATTAAGAGTCAAGCATGAGGATAAATGCATGATGATAGAACTTGCATCATCACTCTCTGATGTTGAGTTTGAAGATGTCAAAACCTGCACCTCGGCAAATTAAACATGGGATAAGTTGAAGCTTGTACATGGAGGAGATGCCAATGTACTAAGAGAAAAGGCAGAAATCCTAAGAGGGAGGTTTGATGACCTAAGGATGAAAGAAGGAGAAATTATTACTCAGTATAGCTATAGAATCAAAGAGGTAGTAAATTCTATCTGAGGAGTTGGAGGTACACTTGAAGAGGAAATAGTGGTAAGTAAAATCTTAAGAACCTTATTGCTTGTTTATGCTATTAGAGTTTCTGCTATTCAAGAAATGAGAGCAGTAGCAAACAATATAGTTACTCTAGATAGTATGATTGGTAGACTACTTTAATTTTAGATGAATAACTTTGACAATAGTGTCTTACTATCCATAGAATCTAATTTCAAATCTTCTTTAAAGACAAGTAACTCAAGTCATAGAAATTTTGTTAGAAATGATAGTGACAGTGATAATGAGGATCAAGGACTTGATGAAATTGAAGCACTAATGGCAAGAAGATTGCAGAGAGGCAAAGGTAGATACAAAGGTAAATTACCACTTGTTTGTTTCAATTGTAAAGAGGTTGGACACTTTTCTACAAAATGCCCAAATTGAAGAAAAGATGACAGAGGAAATGATAGATCATATTTGAAGCAGTTTGATAAAGGTGATAATAGAGATTATCGAAGCAACCAAAAATCTGACAAGAGAGATACCCAAGACTACAAGGACAAAGGGAAGAAAGATTTTTACCTAGATGAGAATAGAGCTAATGACACCATTACGAAATCAGAAGAAGACATCGAGATGATATTTGTAGCTATGAAGGATAACTCAGATGAAGATGAAGAAAGGTATGTAGAAATTGTAATCATATCTAAAGTTAGTAAAAATGATGTCTGGATCATAGATAGTGGATGCACTCATCATATGACCAGTGAAAAATAAAATTTTGAGACTTTTGAATACTATAATGGTGGTTCAGTAAGAATGGGAAATGATACACCTTGTCTAGTTGAAGGTAAAGGAACCATAATGTTGAATAACCTGATAAAATGTGAAAATGCTTACTGGGTTAAAGGACTGAATTACAATTTGTTAAATGCTTCTTAGTTGAACAATTTAGGTCATGAAGTAGCATTTGAAAATAAGAAGGCAAAGATCTACAATGAATCAGGAAGGTTGATTGGTACTGGTGAGTAGACAAAAGGTAACCTTTTCTATCTTGATGACACTAACACCACTTGTTTAATGGCTAGAAATGAAGACATATGATTGTGACACAAAAGATTGTGTCATATGAACTTTGACAACATGATAAAGATAATAAACAAAAGGAATGTTAGAGGCTTACCGACAATGACTAAGCTCGAGCATATCATGTGAAAGAATTGTTAAAAAGGTAAGATGACAAAGTCTAGTTTCAAGAGTAAAACCCATACATCTACTGTAATTCTAGAATTAGTCCATACATATCTATGTGGACCCATGAGGACAAAGAGCTACTATAGAGATAGGTATTTTATTATCTTTGTTGATGATTTTTCTAGAATGATGATAGTCATGTTTTTAAAAGATAAATCAGAAGCATTTAAGATGTTTAAATGGTATAAAGAAATGGTTGAAAAACAAAGTGAAAAGAAATTGAAATGCTTAAGGTCAGATAGAGGAGGGGAATTTACTTTAGAAGAATTCACTGACTATTGCAATGAGCATGGAATTAAAAGATAGGTTTCTGCACCAAGGACATGACAACAAAATGGAATTGCTAAGAGGAGAAACAAATTAATATTTGACTGTGCAAGAACATTGATGATTGAGAAAAGCATCGCTCAAAATTTCTAGAGGAAAGATGTCAGTACTGTTGTCTATACAGTAAAAAAGTACAATTGAAGGACACAAAGAAGACACCCTATGAGCTTTGGTATGGTCATACACCCAATGTAAGTTACTTCAAAATATCTGGTACTTAATGTTATATATTGAAGGATGATAGAAATGGAAAAATTGACTCCAAAAGTAATGAAGGTATGTTTCTAGGGTACTCAACCAAAATCAAGGCTTATAAATGTCTTAACAAGTCATCTAACAAAATCATTGAAAGTGCAAATGTGAAAATAGATGAATTTGTAGAAAAGAATGATAAGGAAAGCAAAAAGGAACCAGTGGACTACAATAGGTTTGTTTATATAGAACCTGAAACTCTACCCAAGCAACAGTGTGTCACTCCTAAGCATCAAAACATTGCACTTGAGCATTAGGCTGCAATTACCAATGATCAAGATAATCCTCAAGATGATGTTTCAAAAAATGGAGATGAAAATGAAGGTGAAGAAGATAATCAGAATGATGAACACAGAGCTTAACTAAAACTTTCCAAGTATGTCAGAATACATCATCCACAAAATCAAATCATAGGAGACAAGAAGGCTGGAACAAGAATAAGAAGTAAGTCACTTAACACTAGATGTTTACTTTGTGATTTTGAGCCTAAATCTGTTAACAATGCACTTGAGAATGAAGAATGGGTCAGTTTTATGAATGAGTAAATAGAATAGATTCAGAAGAACAATACATGAACACTAGTACTGAGACCAGATGACAAGAATGTCATTGGTACCAAATGCATATTCAGAAACAAGTTGAATGAGAATGGAGAAGTCACTAGAAACAAATCAAGATTAGTATACAAGGGATATGCACAAGAAGAAGGTATTGATTATGGAGATACCTTTGCACCCATTGCTAGATTAGGAGTTAGAATCTTACTTGCTTATGCTGCATTTAAATGATTCAAGGTATACCAAATGGATGTCAAATCTACATTCCTAAATGGAATACTTGAAGAAGAGGTATACATTGAACAACCAGAAGGGCTTGTTGATCCAGACAAGATAAACATGGTATGTAGACTACATAAAGCCTTGTATGGATTGAAACAACCACCAAGAGCCTGGTATGAAAGACTTCACTCATATCTCATTAATATAAAATTTGTTAGAAAAATTGAAAATAGTAATCTGTACTTACAAGAAGATACCGATGGTAATATTTTGATTTCTGAAATTTTTGTTGATGATATCTTTTTTGGGGGAAATGAATTGTTATGCAAATCCTTTTGTAATGAAATGAGAAAGGATTTTGAAATTTCTATGTTTGGAGAGATCAAATTCTTTCTTAGTCTATAGATTCTTCAACAAGATGCAGGAATATACATCACTCAGTCCAAATACATCAAGGAAGTGCTAAAGATATTCAAGATGGAAGATTCCAAACCAGTTGGAACACCTATGGCTACTGGATGTAAGCTAATAAAAGAAGAAAAATCAAATGAGGTAAATTAGACCTTATATAGATCAATGGTTGGAAAACTGATGTATGTTGTTTACACTAGACTAGATATAGCACAAGTAGTTGGAATTGTTGCAAGATTCTCTGCTAATACCAAAGAATCACATATGACTGCTATCAAAAGAATTATGAGATATTTGAAGAACACCGAGGTCTATGGCCTATGGTACAAAAGAGAAGGAAAATTTGAGCTACAAGTCTATATAGATGCTGATTGGACTGGAAACATTGATGACCAAAAGAGCCCAACTAGAGGAGCATTCTTAATGAGTGACATACTTGTCACATGGATCAACAAGAAGCAAGGATGCATCTCTTAGTCAAGTGCAGAAGCAGAGTATGTGGTTGCTGCTACTAATTGTTCCAATATTGCATGGATCAAACAATTGCTGGAAGGTATGAATATGAAGATCCTTGAACCAGTAATTATTTATTGTGATAATACTAGTGCAATAAACATGTCTAAGAATCCAGTCATGCATGCTAAGACTAAGCATATTGCTATCAAGTATCACTATCTAAGAGAAAAATTTCAAGCAAAGGAAGTGACACTAGAATATGTTCAATCAAAGGAATAGTTAGCTGACATATTCACCAATCCATTACCAAAGGATACTTTTGAGTACCTGAGACAAAGACTAGGGGTCCAACCCTTGTCTATCAGTCAGTAATTTGACTAGGAGGTTACATCAGCCTATACCAAATCTAAAGATCATTCATGTTTATGCCAACACTGAGATGAACAACAAAATATATATCTGTCCATAGCAAGGTACAAATCTGCACCGAAAACTAGAGACATTGTATTGCTGATGGATAGGGAAATTCAAGGAATATATTATGCAAAGGGATGGCACATGATATAGATGATAAATCAAGGAGAATTACTTTTGTTTGGCATTGTTGTCAAAGGGAGAGAAATATCTCATTATCATAAGGGAGAATTATCACCAGGGAGAGATTTTATTTATCATAAAAAGGGAGAGATGATCTCATTATCTAAAGGAGAGATATGACAAAGTTAGAGATTATATCATTATCCATGAAGTGAAGTTCCTGAGAATTAGAAAGGAAGAGTTAATCAATATTCTAAGGGAGATAAATTGATTACACATGAAATATCCATCTAAGGGAGAGAAGTAATAAAGGGAGAGAGTTCAGACAAAGAGAAAAATTGCTATCGAAGGAAAAAGAGATTATCAAGAAGAGTAACAGTCAAGGAAGAACACACATCAGAGCAGAGATATCATATTATACATCTATCTAAAGAAATGATCAAATATTGAAGACAACCACTCTACAGGAAACAAATCTAAGCTATTTTTGAGCTTACCGAGAGCTAGACATTTGTAATAGTTACATTAGAAAATCTTGATGAAACTTTATATTTCATATTTTATTAGTGATAGTATAGTATGATAATGTAGTATGTTTTTATCAATGCCAAAGGGAGATATTGATGAAATGTAACTGATTGAATGTTTGAAGATGTTAAGTTGATCACCAAAATGCAGAAGGATAATGCAAGACATTAAATTAGTTAATGGATTGTATTGTCATTGATGTCAACTTGATATAATCTAATCGGTTATAATCAAAGTGTCAAAGAATTCAGATGATCAAAGAGAAAAATATTATGCATTCTGTAATGCGTAAAAGACAAGCATTCACAAAATGAATTCAAACACCAACAGTCAGTGGACACTGACAGATATAGATCACTGACAGTCAAGTCACGGTGATGCCCGAGCAAGAACACCGATGAGCAGAATCACAAGCATAACTAACTGCCAGAAACATATTGTAAACCAACGGAGAATCCCGAGGAGAACTAGAGTGTTGACTGATGCTATCAAAGAGTTAAACACCAAAATTAACTTAAGTTCATAAATGAAAAAATATCTAGCTGGCAGAGATAAATATAGATTCAAATGGTAGTTATCAAGCTGTTTTCATCGACAAGATAAGCTAGAGATAAGTAATGGATTTAAATTTGTTTTGTTTAGTTGGAAAGAAGATCTCAGCAAGATAAAACATGAGTTTTGCTTTAAATCTAATTGGTAGGAATTGTGGATCATGCCAAGATAAAGAAGATCAAGAACCTAACAATGGTGATATCATGTCTATAAAGAGACAACTCAATTCATTACGACTTGGTGTGGTGGGGAGTAAAATGAAAAAGAGGATGTTGAAGAGAAATTGATGAAGAGCAACTTCATAAAGTCCTGATCAACAAGCTGAGGAAAGAGCTAAAGTTTTTTACGGACACTGAGCAATAGAGCATAGCATCATCGAGCAGAATCAAAGTGGAGCAAAGGTATAAAAGAGATATATATTGATCAAATTATTTTATGAGATTATAATAGATCTAAAAATCTACAAGTATAAGTTGTATATGTGAACAGATCATACTATTTCATTTTAACCATTGATTCATAAATTCTCTTAACCAAGAGGGATTTAAAGATCCTTTCTATATTGAGATACATCCCAAGGAGTATCAAAAATTTTGATCATGAAGATAACATGAGATGCCAGATACCTATTGACAGGCCAAGTGAGTGTTTGATTAAGGATGGTAGCATAGAGATGTCTGATATCAAGTCACAAACTAAAATTTTAAATCCTCTAACAAGATCACACCTAACAGTGTGTTTGTAACCTTTAATAGGGTTGGCTCTTCACCGAGCTCACTTTAGAAGAGTGAAAATTTTGGGTTACTAGTCCCAAGTGGTTTTTCCCTTAATAGGGTTTCCACATTAAAAATCCATGTGTCAATGTGTTTATGAGTCATTAATTTAGTTTTTTTCATTACACATAACTTAATTGGATTAATCAGTATACTCTAGATAATTTATTGTCTTTCAGTAAATTAATAGATTGCTTTTCGGTAAACATACAGTAGAAGGTTTTATGGAGCATTCCAAGGAGTATTAATTTGATATAAGTATTTGGAGGCATTCATCTTATAGGACTAAAGATAACTAGAGGCTTAATATTGTGGTACTAAGTTTTTTGGGGTTGATTATTGGAATATTTTTGAGGCCACTGATTCACCCTCCCTCCCCTCTCAGTTATTCCTAATAGTTAGGATATACTTGGTTAAAGGATTTAGATTGATGAAGCTGTTAGAAATAAAATAGTAAATGATCTAAGAAAGTAGCACTCTATGCTAATACAGATCTAGTTCAAGCTCAATCTCTACTTTACATACAAACAATCTTCTCTCTTCACTCTTCTCTTAATCGCACCTCTACATCCACTATCTGCACTTTTACTTTTCATCATTTTACATATTTATATTACAAGTTCATTAGGGAAATTAACCACCTTACAAAATGTTTTAAAATCTTCCCCTATCAATGAAAAAACCCTAAAACATGTTAACAATCTAAAAAATCTCTAACAAACTTAGGTCAGTCTTAAAATCCATCACACATCAATTTAACAAAGAAAAGTAAAACCACAACACATTCTCCAATGTTCTTGCAAAACCTCCAAGAAATATGATCATAAAAATCATATAAAATTCTAACTCATCAATCCTAATCAATCTTCAACATCGCCATGATCCCTAGAACACATAATCACTTACTAAAACATGGTGCATCATCATCGATCAAGGATCTAACTAACTGTTCTAAGAACATATTTTAACTTTTTATTGGATGACCTTCTATCACTTGAAACTTTGTATTTCGATCATCAAATCATGATGCACTCGCAACATAAACCCCATAACATAGTAAAGATAAACATATCATGACCATAACATCTGAGTCCAAACCTATTGGACATAATTATCAAATCAATCCTTCCTGGCCTCATCCTTTTCTTCATGTTGATCTGTCAACCTTCAATCAGTCATCACACACACCATTCATAAGATCAATTTGTGTGGTCATATAAATAGCATCTAGAGACATCACTTAGTCTTCCTTTATGATCGCACACACCAAATTTTACTACAACTCTAGATTCAACCTCTTGAACATACATTAGTATAACAGGTACAATGTCAACCACCAAAAAATAAGTTGACATCAATGACAACATAATAAGTGAGAAACCTATCATCAGTTCAACAACATAACATAATCAAATTCACTATGCATTAGTTATGCCAATAATTTCCCCCTTTGGTATTGATAGAAACACCAACAATACCAAGAAATCCTCTAGAGCATCATGATACCAAAACCTACTCCCCCTGAGCTGATGTATTTGACTCTTCCTGATCTTAGGTTCTTTGTTATTGATTATTATTTTCCTTAATACTTCTCCCCATAAATATTCTCCCCCTTGTACAAAAATTCCAAAGGTGTAACATGGCACAAGTCTTCATCTACTGCAATTGTCTCCATCTCCTTTCGACGGCTCCCCCTAGGGAGTAGTCCCCTGAACATAAATCCACACTAAAAGATATGGAAATAAATACACTGGATTGATGCACTAACAACATCTTAGCTATTTTCAAGAAGGGTAATAATCCCTAACTTACCTTTAAGATACTCAAAATTATCCTTAGGTAGTGGCTTGGTGAAGATATCTTCTGTATGCTCCTTTATTAGTACATATTCAAACTTCACCTCTTTCTCTTGCACTTTTTCTCTTAGAAAGTGATACTTAATAGAAATGTTCTTAGTCTAGGAATGCATCACATGATTATTGGAAATATTTATTGAGCTTGTATTGTCACAAAAGATAGTTACCGATGTAGTCACCTTTTCTTTGATGCCTTCAATAATTTGCTTCATCCATACAATTTGTGTACAATTTATAGTTGTTGCTACATGTTCTGCCTCTAGGGTGGATTGTCATATACAATTTTTATTTTTTCTTATCCAAGATACAAGCCTTTCACCTAGAAATAATGCACCACCACATGTATTCTTTCTATTATCAATATTTCCTACCTAATCAGCATTAGTAAACACACTCAAAGAGAAATCACCATCATGAGAATACCATAGACCATAGCTAATTGTCCCTTTAAAATACCTAAATATCATTTTGACTGCAACAATATGAGATTCATTAGGATTTTATTGAAATCTAGCCACTATACTAATTGCTTGATAAATAGCCAGTCTGCTATGAACAACATACTGCATCTTACAAAAGCATAGATCTATACAAAGTAGTATCTACTCTTGTCACTAAGGATTGCACCTGAAAGAGATAAGTATGGAACTCACCAATCCTATGAAACATGGGAATAAGTCCAGGTTGTGGGTAACCTATAATGGAAGTAGACCTCCAGATTAAGGGTTGACTTCCCCATGAATCAACTTGATTGAACTGAAACTTTTTGGAGAAAAGGTAGAGAGAGAGTGCGTGAATTGAAAAAATGGATTTAAAACCTAGATGACTCACAAAAAATTTGAAGATCCACAGATTGTAAAACACTCACAATATGACTTAAACATAAACTGGAACTCATATATTTATCCCACTTATAGTATTGATTTCAAGAATAACAAGGTACAGATTGTAAATGAGAAGGAAATGAATGAATTTCACAACTCAAAGACTTATGAAAGCACACAAATCAAACTTTAGGCAATAGTATATGCTTTCTAAATATCAAATGAACAATATGGAAAGTAAAGGATTAACTTAAATCACAATAACATTGACCAAAACTCATTAAATAATTTAGAAGGCAATAGGAAAAGGAGGATCTTTGTTATGTATTCAACCAAAAGGAGCTAAGGAAAACAATCTGGCACTTCTCATAGGTACAAACAAACATATCTTAGAGTGAGATAGAATGGAAGAACTGCCTTTCACAAAAAAGAGAGGGGTATAAATAGGTGATAACCCCAAAAATTTGCATTTCCAAGGATTGTAGAAATCACCATGTCTAAATCCACCAAATATGGAACTGGATACAAGGGTATATCTGAAAATCTGCATTTTTAGGTCCACCAAAATGTTGCTCAAATCTGGATGACAAGAATCTCAAATTTGTAGGGGTGGGTGAGAGAGAGAATTTGGAATCATGCCTTAACCATAATCCTCTTGCCAAACTAAATCTATCTCCTCCACTAATCATGCATGACAGGTGATATTTGCCCAAAATGATTTACAAAATATCATTGGGAAAATATTTACAATGACAAGAATATGCATGACTTTACAATTAGACATATCCCATTTGAATTAATCAATGACCCTAACAGAGAGTGATAGGAGATATGCTATTAAAATAGCCATGACACCTAAGACCTAGGGTATACAATTACAACTCTTTAAATCTTGTCCCTACATGACTCATTAAAACATTTAAAAATAACATTTTCCTATACAAACCTACCTTACCATAGCATATATCATATATTAAACATATTACTTATCCTATGTTCCAAACATTAAAACATGCCTAATTCATTTCACTCTTCATTGAGTTGCAAGAGTAAAACATGGTTGGATGCCCTGAATACATCTTTGGAAGGAAATAAAGCATGATTTTGGAAATTTCAGCTCTAGATCGATCTTTCCCTAGCTTTGCTGGAGTAGATGGATTCTGGAAACAATATTAATCGATGAAGTAAGTCTTTCATTCATTACATTCTATTTTTTTTTGGATGAAAACATGCTCTTCTCTGCATATTTCCTCGATTGAGATACCTTTAGTCTACATCTTTGCATCATTTTTGTGGCTTTTTTATTCTAAATGTTTATATCACCTCCCATGTATAAAAAGAGGCCGCGGGCTATGCATGTTTTCATGCTTTAATCACTTGACATGTTGTTTTGGTCTTTGAAAACCATGGTGATTAACTAGGGAATCATTATTGTTTTGAAAAGAATGCTTTGTTTTGAAATCCATAGAAGATGGAGTCATGGCATGACAATTTTTTTGTGCATGATAGAACATTTCTGGAAAGATTACCTTTCTGTTTGAATTGATAGTCTAAACACCATGGCGCGGGCTATGACTGCTTGTTGTTTCTCATACTTAAATGTATCCATTCTATATTTTCCTCCATACAATGGGGAATTTATGATGATGAATTTTTTATTGCTTGGAGATTTCATAATGCTTGTGGTATTTTTCTATTTTAACCTCTTTTGAAGGCCACGGGCTATGCAGGTTTGTTTCTTTTAAACTTGATGGAAACTTTTACATTGTAGTTACCTTGATGTCCGTGGGCTCTGTTGTATTGATTCAGAATGACATCTCTATTTTTTGCCTCCATAAAATGGGGCATAATAATGCATGTTTTCTATTTTACACTTGTTGGAAACATTGTGGAAATATTGACATTGTTGTTACCTTCATTCAAGGTCGTGGGCCGTGACTTTGTTTTTCAATATCTGCATTAATTTGGGACACTTATTTCCATTTTTCTTCCACATGAATTGGTGCCACAATGTTATAATGTTGTCTATGGATGTATTTTTCAATTCTTGGTCTCCATTCTATTACTCTTTTGTTGTTTATGGGCATACATAGGCTCTTTTAATTCTATTCACAACATATTTTCTTATTCTCTTTGTTATTTATTCATTTCTTGAAAGAGACATTGTACTTCATTTGCAACTTTTTTTATGCATCATTGCTCTGATTTCCAGATGCCTTGTTGGATGTTCTACTGCTATCTTAACAAGCTATATGTAGATTCTTTAACATGAATATCATCTTTGCTTAATTAGATCTCATATACGAAGCATATTTTACCATGGGCAACATGCAATTTCCATTTACCTTGAAATCTATATGTTGTCCCATTTTAACTGATTGGTTACTTTCTCAAACATGCTATGCATGTGCGTGATGTATAGATTCATATGCAAAAACATTATACCTTTTTCTGTTCTAAACTTTGGAGGTGCAGGGATATTCTTGAGACATGCATCATTGTTGTTGTGTGTCTAGAAGGCTCCCATCTTCAATGCCGAGATCCGCTATGCTATGCTATGATGTTTTTTCAGAATGTATCATATGTATCATGCATTTGTTGTATTTTACTTGTGTCTTCATACACCATTGATGTTTCACCATGATTTTGATTGAAAGATGTCCTCATGCACCATTACTGTACCTTGTCTTATTTATTTTGAATACTCCATGGTTACTTCTATTTCATTTTGTTTTCTCCTTTTGGATCAGTGCTCCTCCTTGAGGCCATTAGGATAATCAGAAACCCTATTTTTGATGGGGCTTATGATAACCCTAACCAGTTTCAGTGTATCCTACTAAGAGTGCATGGCATCCGATCATGGGTTTTCTTTCCTTATCATGTGGGCTTTATCAAGGACTTTGAGGGCTTCTTGACAGTGCCCACGTTAAAGAGAAACACCATCCATTGTTCTTTTGGAGAATTTTTAGCTTCATAAGTGTTCTTCCCCATGCACAGTTGTTCTTTATAGGTGGCCTGTCATGGCTGCCCTTAAATAATTCATGTGCATGAGTGAGGGGATTTATCATATATAAATTTAATAACATATTTTTATGTACCTGCACATGGAACAAACAAATTAGTTCAAACATGGTATCCTTCTTTCCTCTACAACATTGTTGTGAGTATGTTCATGCCTGGATCATGGTTCCCTCCTTCTAATCTATATCTGATTTCATGCATGCATGACTTTAGGTGTATATAGATAATTTTTTATCATGCATTTCTTAGGTTCTAAACCCCTTTCTTCTTTTTCTTGAAGGTTTTGGATCCAACAAGAGCATACTGGTGTCACCCCAGGCCAACCTCTATTTATTCCTTCAAGCAATGTCTGGTACCCTATTATTTATATTAATTTTCTTTGTGTATGTATGTAGTTAGCCATAGATTTGTAGGAGTTGGCTATGCTCATGGTCTGTGTGAGCTTAGATGAATGTTTTACTCTATTTCTATCACATTTCAGCATTAATGCCCAGAATATGAATATGATCCAATATGTATGTCATTTTATTCATTGGATAGCTTAGTTTCATTCCTTTTCATTTATGTACTTTTCAACTTCGGATCAAGAAATAAACACAAACTTAATTCAGATCACTAATATTGTGCAAACTAGGTTATTTAGCAACTTACCTAGTAATTAGGCTAACAATATCAACCAATTTGATTGAACATAAAATTGGGTAACATTGCTGGCAAAGTTCTTTCTTGCTAAGTACCCTTTTGGCCATTTGCCTTTGCTATCCATTGGGCATATATTTCTCTGGCTTCCATAACCGCAACTTGGCTCAATTCTTGAAAAACAATAGCTCCTCCTCTGGAAAAAAAACTAAATTCCTAAGATATGTTGGTATTATTTTGAGGTATTCATCTTGTGAGTATGAAAGGTTTGTATCAGTGGGTCTTCAACTCACTAATACCAATCACTGATGCTTTCTTGATGAAGATTTGAAGAATGGAATCAATGCATCTTTGGCTTATTGCTAACAATAGAAAACTGAAAAAAATAATTGAAACTTAAACAAAAATTGTGCTACAGCACTTAGGGAACACAAAAAACCAGAACTGAAACATCTAACTACTATTGTATAGGGGTATTACTTTGACCTCAATAACATGAATTGAGGTGATTCCCATTCATAGTAATGGGCAATTCTTCTTCCTCCATAGAAGACAACTGGAAGGCATTATGGGCTTTACACCTTGTGACCATGAAGGGGCCACTCTAGATTGCATCAAACTTAGTGTGCCTCCCAGGTTTATTCTTCAACTCGTCCCACTTAAGGACCAAGTCTCCTTCCTTGAAAAACCTAGGCATGGAATTCTTGTCAAAGTTTTTATTCATTTGAGCCTGATGGGTTTCTAGATTTTCAAATGCTAGTTTTCTTGTCTCCTCAAGTTCCATTAGTTTATAAAGTCTTACTTGCATGGAATCTTCTTGTACTAATTGAATTTCCTTGAGTAAAATTAAAAGTAGGTAATTCAACAAAAATAGGAACTTTAGCTTCCTTCCCATAGAATAGCAAGTATAGAGAGTTACCTGTGAATCTCTTAGGGTTTATTCTATCCGCCCACAAGGCAACTTCAACTTGATGTGCCAATTTCTATGATTCCCTTCAATAGTTCTCATGATGATCCTGATCAGGTTATTATTTTTAGTGAGTGTGATGTTGTTTTTTCCTCTCTTGATACACCTACAAAGACTTCATTTAGTGAGTGTGATGTTGTTTTTTCCTCTCTTGTATTACCTTGCAAGGATATATTAGAGCAAGAAAATGACTTTAATCTTTCCCTCCATGGAGATGAGTTAAGGATTGATGTTACTTCTTCTCCTAATATATGTCTTTTCTATGAGCCTACTTTAGAATATAGTTATTCCCCCTTTAGGGATCAAGCTTTAGGTGCTCCTACAATGTGTTTTATTGATAGGGATGATAATCCTCCTATTTTGGATGAAACTTTGGATTTGGATGTTGATTACTCTCTTCCTCATGAAGCCATTATGGGTAATTATACTTTTTGGGATGAACCCTTGGATAAAGACATTGATTTATCTCCACCTTGTGAAGATGCTTTGATACAAGAGGGTGATTTATTAATGGATGACACATTCATACATGATGATGACTCTTTTTCTAAAACACACTCCCCTTATGTGGACATTTTAGAGAAAGAAGAGAACATTATTGATGCATTACCTCTAATTGGGATTCCTTCTAGTGATGCGGCATTAGCGGGAAATGATATGAATTCCCTTAATGCTCTCCCTCTTATTGATGATCCTATAGAGCATCACACTCCTACCCCATCTTCTCATAGGATGGATTCCTTTATTTTTCCTTCTTGTGAATCTATCGAACATACTAATGATGACATAGTGACTACCAAAGTTCCATTGACTAATTGTGATATGGCTTCTTGTTATGGTCATGTTTATCATTTACTAGTTAAAAAAGGATTCCATACTCAAGGATGTGCTAAGCATAAATAGGGAATTCAAATGCCCTTACAGAATGGGGGGCATGAGAATTCTTATGGATTGGGATTTAATCCTCAACAACAACATAGCAATGTTACCAACATATCAAATAACATTTCAAAACATGATGACCCTATAAAGGAATTTGACCAAGAGGTTGTTCTGCCTAAACTCCTTCGTGCTAAGATAATTACTAGACCTAAACACAAAAAGAAACGTAGTCTATACTTGAATATTATTCCTTTTTGTTTCTATTATAGATTTCATGATCACTCTAATGAATGTCAAGCTTTACATTATAAGATTAGGAAGCTCATTGATAGTAAAATTATTTATATATCATGTGGCAATAAGTAGTATTTCAATCCTATTTTCTCTAAATAACATTTATGTTCCTATTACGGAATTCCATATTATGTAAACAATGGTAGCCTAGTCTTTGGGGGCTCATTGTCTTGCATAGTATTGTGAGTGATATGATAGGTCCCCTTTCATCCTTGTTCCTACGCTTGGGGGGCAAGGATTCCATCT
Source organism: Thuja plicata (assembly GCA_018584345.1). Lineage (NCBI taxonomy): Eukaryota > Viridiplantae > Streptophyta > Pinopsida > Cupressales > Cupressaceae > Thuja > Thuja plicata. The sequence goes on from MU223249.1 coordinate 1,893,617, forward strand.
CCTTCTTTTCTATCTTTTCGGGATCCACTTTTCCCTTGGTTAAGCAGTATATATCTATTATGCGATATCCAAATCTTGGTTTGCATCAAGGATCTATGTCCTTGATTATAACCAACTTCATTTTTTTTGGGGTTTCCATGGTTGATCTCTCACCTTGGAAACTGAATAATGTGCTATCCCTCACAAGTGTTACTTTTTCACTTCTCACATGATATCTCTTTGCTATGAAATCTCTTGATATAATTTGATATGTCCCTTGCCTTCAGACCTGGGGGGAAAGGTATTTTCCTTCTTCCTCTATCTAAGGATTTACTTTCCTTAGCTTAGTGGCATTTGTTTATCATATAACATTATTTCCTTATAAAGATGTATGTTTTTTACTATGGACACCCTCTTATATAAGA
>MU223249.1:1894070-1909365 GCA_018584345.1 Thuja plicata
TTGACTCCTTCATTCTGAGATTCCTCTTCCTCTTGATGACAGGGGGCTTGATGATTGAATCTTTGGTCCCTCTTTTCTTTAGAAGATGACATTTTATCCTAAGCACTCCTCTATGGTGGGGGTCTTGTTGATAAGATCTCTTCCTCTTTGAGGATCCTTTTTCCATAAGTGACATATCCAATTCACAATTATCTATGCTCTTGGATGTAAGGGTCAAGACTCTTTGCTAAGAATATGGTATACATTATTGTTAAGCTGGATATCTCCTTACCTTGTGAAGTAGGTATCCTCTTTTCTCTTCCTTATCCTGCCTGGTGGGTAGTCATGATAAGGAGGGGGGAATATATAGGGTCTCCCTTGTACTATATTTTACATTAATTTACATTTTGCAGCATGCTAAATCCTCAGAAGGTAACGCACATAAGTTGCTAAATCCTGAAGAGACATGCATTTTTACTTTTATTTTCGCTAAATCCTCGGAAGGCAACGCACATAAGTTGCTAAATCTTGAAGGGACACACATTTTTACTTTTATTTTTTCTAAATCCTCAGAAGGTAACGCACATAAGTTGCTAAATCCTGAAGAAATATGCACCCTTTTAAATTTTCAATATGCTAAATCCTTGGAAGGTAACGCACATAAGTTGGTGAATCCTGAAAAGACATGCATTTCATACATTTTCCATAGTGATACAAGAATGTGGATCTATGGATATTTTCAAAAGCCGTCAGAAGACACATTACAATTACAAGCACAATTTTTGGGTGAACCTATTGGGATCTCCCTCCTTGGTGATTCATGGTAAGGTGGGCATCTTACTAGGTGAGGTAATCACTTTCCCTTCTCTCTCTTTCACTTTCATGCTAGTAGGATTAGATCATGAAGCTATGTTATCTATAGTGTTTCTCTTGTCTTTCTTATGTAATCATGTATGTTTCTATGATTGATTTCTCTTTATTTTTCATACATTTTATGCATGTATGTTGAGTTAGAAACCTTGGTCTAGGGCCTCATGTCCTTGACTTAGTGATGTTCTACCTCATTGTTGTAATACCCCAAAATTGGCACCTTACAATTCTAATCAATTTTGGTGCATTTCTTCAAATTCTCATCATCGAAGTCCTATTATGATAGGCAAATTCTCCTTCCTATTTGTCTTTAATTAACTTAGTCTCAAAGGCAGAAACCCTAAATTTGCATAAATCTTACACCATATTTAATTCCTAAATTTTGAAGATTTATTAGCTAAAAATCCCTATGATTAATTAATTTAATTCTAAAGTCCTAAGTGCTTTTAAATTAAATTAATCCCGCCCCCTTTAGCTAATACACATCAAGGGAATTAAATATTATTTTGTTATTTGAATGGATTATCCTCACTTGAATTTAATAATTCAAACAATGTGAAAAGCCACCGATGTGGCAATACTTCATTTATTTAATTAAATAATTCCTTCATTTGTGTCTCACCTTCCTCCATGAAGATGAAGAGTCATCCTTTTCTTCCCAAGAAACTCTTCATCCTCTCTTCAGGATTTTCTATATTATGAACCTTCTTTCCTTCATTTGAGAGAGCAATTTTTAGAGTACCAAAACTATAGTGAATTATTGTCTCAATTCTCTCATATTTACAAGCTTTCATTGCATATTTAGTGTAATTTCATTTAGCTTAATGGCATTTTTCATCTCAATTTAGTTTTTTTACTATCAAGTAGATTAATTTTGTTATCTCTTTCAAGTTTCTTAGCTTAAAATCTGCATCTTCATTCCTAGATTACAATTGCATCTCTCATATAGAATAAATTTCATTTCAGTTTTCAAATCTTTCAAATCCTCCATTTTAGCAATGGTATATGGTTGTTGGAAATAGGTCAATTTGATCGATATTGTGGAATGAGAAATTCATGTTCATCTTCATGATTCAATGATTGAGCAATGACTATGTTGTGTTGTGGGTGATTTAGAGGTCAACATTTAGACACATACATTTTGGTGCTCACCGCGGGGCAGAAAATTGATTTCTGACCTCACTCTCAAAAAATTTCTGACAAAATTCTGTACTCTACCGTACGTTTGTACTTTTATGTCTACAAATTCTCACGTGAGAATTTTGAGCATACCACGCGAAGTTGTACTTTCATTAGCAATCTCTCACATGACAAAGAACTTTCTTGCTTTAGCTGTTGCATTTCCTCATGTGAAGCCTTGTACTTCCTCGTGCGAGACTTGGTGATAGTCTCTAGAATTTCACAGTTTTTGCAATTACTGTTACTATTTTCCTAATTATTTTCACATGCTACTATTTTTTTATCTCTCTGATTTCTCTGACAACATAACAGTGGGCTGCAGGCCGCTTGACGAAGACATAAAATTGCTAACGGTTTGCTTGCAGGACGGTTGTCGAAGATCATTTTACAATGTTGTGCTTGTTTATTTATTTCATCACACAGTATAATTAGGGCCTTGTTAAAATTTGTTGGGAATCTTGATAGAAAAATAGGGGAATAGGATCTTCATTACATGGAAGTGATGCCCATGGATGAATCTGAGACCCATACATTGCTAACATGATGGAGACCTAGGGAAGTAAGGAAAGGTAAAAAACCTTTAGCACGTTCACTTGTCAGGGGATTATTCTCTTCTCTCTTTGAGAGAATCAGAAACTGGCCAAAAGCTTGTGAATTGGTTGGAGGAGAGTTAGCTCAGTGATGAATATGTCTTGCATGTTTGGGTAAAGTGAAGAGGTAGAGAAGTATGCTCTTCTCTCTTTGAGAGAATCAGAAAATCTGACCCTCGAATCCAAGCCAAGTTTTGTGTCACCTTTAGAGGGCCTATTGGAAGTTGAACCTCCGGGAATGACCTAAGTGAGTACACACCTATCACCTATGATTCCACCTCACTATAATAAAGTATGATTTTTTGAGTCCAAAGACTCCAAAGCCATGGTAACTTCTTTCTCATGATTTTGACTATCATCTTGAGAAAGCCTTGTCTATTGTACTGAGCGGCACCGCTCCCAGCCCTACTTGCGGGGGTGTATAAATTTCAAGTGTTGGTGTGGCTATGAGGCCCAAGCCCTATATCAGGGACACTGAAGGTTATTGTTAATGGAAGCCCACTAAAAACTTTCTTAGTTAGTTTCCTACCCGGATCACCTTCGAAAGAAGACATAATCTTTACACAGGGAGGGGGAAGAATCTCTCCCCTAGATTCTCAACATAGGTATGCACCTGGATGCTTGAAGTGGTATATGATGCCAGCCCCTGCTTTAAGGGTAACCTTCAAACATATATTATTTATTCCTTGGAAACACCAAAAACATGGGTGCCCTCTAGGGGGTGACACAGCTGTGTGAGGTGCGCACATACACATATGCCATTGAGGCATGCATTTTGTCTTCTCTACCATTTTTTTGTGGGGATAACTAAGTGCTTGTTTCAATTCTTAAACTATCCAATCATGTGTTAAAAAATACTCCCATGATTCTACCAAGTTGCCTTGTCCTTGGTAGAACTGTTTGTGACTACTTCTTGCATCACTATTGATTGATCAAGACTTTGTGCTTATTAACGATTTCTTATCACATTCAAACTGAGATTGCTGATCTGAATTGTCATAAAACTATCCTAAATCTAGAAATTCTATCAGAGAACAGTCCTGACTGTGTCTCAAAATCTGACTTTTGTCTCAAAAACTAAGTTGATATGTTGAAACCTGGAGTTTTCTTGCACGAGATTCTAGAAACTGAGCATTTTCTCATGTGAGCTTTCATTTTCTCACGCGCAATCAAGAATTTCATCACGCAAACTAGTACTTTCTCACACGAGTCTGTACTCTAGTGTCCTAAAATAGTGAGTTATTTCCCATTGACTAATGATTTTTTTGCCTGATCTAATTTTTGTCTAAGATCTGATTGCCTATTTCCCTATCATCTATAGTCTGAAACTAATTGTCTCAAGTTATGAACCAACTGATTCTTTCTCAAACTCATTTTGTCTCTTTGTTCTCTATCTACCTTTTTGTGCTTTTGTACCTTGCGACGCGATAGTCACTTCTTAGCTATTCTAGCCATACTCTCAATGATTCGTGCTAGGTGCATTTCACATCTTGGTTGTTCTAGCCTTTATCTCCTTTTTTCTATTTATAGAGATAGAATTCTGAGTTGGATCCTAATTCCTCTCTCATTTCATCTTCATCTATGCCTGTTACAACTAGAAGCGGAAATGTATTTCCCATTTGTGGTTCCAGAATAAGTAAAGTAGATCTCGTAATCAAGGAAGAGGTCATTCTGAACCTATTTTTCAATCTAATAGTCAAGAGGGATCCTCATGTTCCTCCTCTCCATTTCATATAGATCCCAGTCTGAATCAGAAACCAGTGTTCTAGCAGTGCTATAATCCCTTGTTTCAAAGACAACCTAAACTATTGTTTCAAGATCAACAAAAATCATTTCTTCTAGATCAAAAAAACTTTGGAAGGTCACTTACTTGGGTTGATCTTCTTGACAATCCTTGCTACCTTATTGATCCTTTTGATCCTATCAATCCTTGTGAACCTATTGATCCTTCCAAACCCATCGATCCCTTTGACCTGCCAAAGTTACATTGGCCACAAAATCTCAGCTCGATACACACACTCACACTAAACCTGTGTACATGGCACAATCCCACATCAACAACATGGAAAGCCCTTTTGACTTCCCACAAGGTCAATACAGCGAGTCCCATGACCAATCTCAAAATGATCAGGGTCAATAAGGTGATCACCATCACCATCATCCTCCTTCACATGACCAAAGTCAAGATCAAAACCCAAGCATTTATGAGATCCTTGGTAATGATGATGATCTGATACTTCAAAATGACATAGATGCTGCAAAATCTACTAAGGCTCTCATCAAGATGATGGAAATTCTCCTTGCAGAAGATAAAGAGAAATATTTTCTAGAATTGGCAAACCAAGGAGTTAAGCTACCCCCAGATTTCAAAGTGGAAACACTTGTGACTAAAGAGGAAGAGACTGAGACTACCAAATTGCAAAAGATGATTCAAGATATGCAAAACCAAATTAGCCAATTTGTAAAGGATAAGGACAAACCTACACAACAATTCATGATGGAGAGCATCTGTCCTTTTCCTTTTGATAGGAGTCTTCATATGCCACCTTTTCCCAAGGGTGTGGAACTCCCTAAGTATGATAAATATCTCGGTATCACCAATCCTCAAGATCACCTAAGAGAATTTGGGGCCCTATCTATGGAGTTCATTCATGATCAAACTTATTTAATGCATCTCTTTCCCCAAAGTCTGGGTGGACCTGCCATAGAGTGGTTTTCTCAATTACCCACCGACATTAAGACTTTTTACAAGATCACAAATCTCTTTATCCAGCATTATTCTCACAACATACAGCATCCTGTCAACATTAGGGACCTTTGCAATCTCAAGAAGAGACAAAGGAGCCATTCTTGACATTTCTCCAGAGATGGAGACAGCTTTTCACCAAGTATCCTCGTAAAATACCTGAATCTGAGAAACTCAACATCTTCTTGGACAATCTCACTCCTGATTTTGGGTATTAGGTACAACTTCAAGGTCCCCTCAATTTTGATAGCATGATTAAGCAAGTTGTGAGGATAGAGGTGTTTATGGTTAAGAAAGGGGAATTGACTTTGCACAAAGACAACAAACAAGGTTCCTCCTCTTCCAAAAAAGATAAAGGGAAGTTTGTCAACAAGAATAGGGATATTGTGAATGATGGAGTGGTTGATAATGTGACCCCGGCTCCTTCAAAACCAGTTTTCAATCTTACTTCTAGCATACAAGTGATCAAAACTGCTGAAAAGGCTGCAACAAACACTCAGCCACCTTCCAGATTCTCTAGAAAAAAACCTTGAGCCCCTCGACCCAAGCATGAATTCACTTCCTTGGGAGAACTGCTTGATGCAATTTACAAGACTTTGGTGCAAAACCAGCTTCTCACTCCTTTGGACAAGTGTCCATATGATCCGCAACCATGACCCCATTGGTGGAATGACAACGCATATTGTGACTATCACCAAAACAAGGGTCATAGGACTTCTACTTGTCTTCAGTTGCACCATAAGATCCAAGATCTGATTGATAATGGTGATATTGTTGTGGATAATCATAATAAGAATTCAGACCACCAGTCATTTAAAGATCCCTTTCCTCCTCAAGAGAATGGTGAGTCTTCCAATACTAAGAACAACAATGCCAAGGTTAACTACACGCATACCACTAATGGCAATGTCGTCAACATGATCGAAGCTATCGAAGTTGAGTATTGTGATGTGATTACTATCAAGGGGGGTGGGGATGCTCCTAAGCCTAAGACCCCATTTGTCTTGAGAAGCCCTAGGTCTCGCTCGTCTGAACCTAAATTGACTTAAGATTGTGCAAACATCATTACCAGAGCCTGCGCTAAGATCACTCTCAAGGGTCCTAACCCTCCTACTACTACATCCGCACTAAATAAACCCACAGATAAATTTGTTGTTGGCCCTACCAACAAGACCACAAAAGTGGTCCCCACACCTCTTACTGCTAATTATAGCATTCTTGACCAGTGGCAAAGAACCAACGCTCAAATAACCATCTTTGAGTTGTTGAAGATCTCGCCTTCTCACAGGAAGATTCTGGATAAAGCCCTCACAGAGGCTAATGTCCCCAAAGACATTAATCTTGATCAATTTCAATCTATAGTGGGTCACTTAACTTCACCGCATTATCTGTCTTTCTCAGAAGAAGACGACCATTCGTTCAGCCACCCGCATAACGCGCCTTTGCATATAGAGGTCATGATTGGCCAAAAGCACGTCTACCATGTCCTTATTGATAATGGTGCTAGCCTCAACATCTTCTCTGCTCACTTTCTCACTCAGCTAGGTTATGATGAAGATCACATAGATTCCTGGAAGAAAATTATTATCAAAGCCTATGATGAAGAAGAAAGATAGTCTAAAGGTTTAGTTGTGCTACCTATTTGGGTTGGACCTGTTGAAAGAGATGTCACTTGTCAAGTGCTGGACATTCCTCTTTCTTATAACATCTTGTTGGGAAGACCATGGATCCATGAAATGCAAGTAGTTCCCTCTATGTATCATCAGTGCATCAAGTTTCATTTCCATGGCGCAGAAGTGATAGTTCCTGCTAATATGGGCTATTCCTGTAATACACTCACACAGTCAGCTGATAGTTTTGTTCCCACTAATAGAGAATCCACAGAATTCTATGATGCCAAGCTTAGAGACATGGAATAGACTTTGAAAATCAAAGACATAGGCATGGGGGGGTACCAAATAGAACCTATGCTAACATTAACAACTCTACCTCTGTCTCCTCATTCTTATGGGAGACCTTCTAAGAATAATAAATCTTCTACTACTCCTCCTGAAATAGTTTATGATGGTGTCTTTGTATGGGAATCAATGCCATTAGAAGATGAAGATGAGGGAAGAGCTATTAAAGCTTGGATTTACAAAGGAAAGGACATATCTGACCAGACTACCCCAGCTCGTGAACTAGATCCCAATAGTGAAGGTCTTAAAATCATGAAACACTTTGGATACAAAGGGAGTGGTTCAATAGGGATGAATGGTAATGGGCTAGTTGAACCTATTAAAGCTATGGGTCAAAGGATGAAAGATACAACTAGTTTAGGCCTCAAGAAGATCCCATTCCATCTAGGGATTAACAAATTTGTATCTGAATCTGAACCTAGACCAGAACCAAAACCTAAGGGTACAGCTACAGTGGACACCTTAGAGGATAGCTCCAATGAGGATTACTTTCCTTATCCTATTCCTCTAGATCTGGCAGCATTCTTTGCTAAGCTAGATGACGTCATAATACATGTTAGTATTGCCAAGGCTGGCAGTGACTCCAATGGTGCTATTCCATTCACTTCTCTTACATATGAACAATGGAAAGTGTCACAAGACCCTGGTTTCCAAGGTGAATGATACATACCATCATAGTTTCAAGAGAAGTTTGCACAAGAACAGGCTGGTGCCACAAAAATCTCAAACCTTCATGGTGTAAACATCCCAGTCAAAGTTCAGACATAGATTCCCATGAATATGAGTTTGACAGTATTTCAAAAGGATCCTTTGACAGGAATGTTGATACTACACATACATCTAAAAACCTTCTCAACATAAGTGAAGGGTCTAGTGTAAGGTCTAATAAGTCTAATTCTATAGATTTTAACATGTCTTCTACTATGGTTGCTAGGAGTCAAAGGGATTTGAATACACCTTTGGATGAGATTTCTCTAGGTCTTAGCTTACTAGTCCGCGCTTTCGATGATTATACTGTGAATGTACTTTAACCTGTCACTTCTCTCTCACTCCAACATCCTGAGCTAATAGACTGGAATTCCCCTTTCTCATCCAACAAAGTCCTCACATTCCAAAATGACTATGCTCTAGCCTATTATCTCTATGTTGTTGAACCTATAACATCCTCCACTATCGAAGATAGTGTCAGCATGACTGAAAGTGATGTCAAGTATCTTAGTCATAAAATCAAAAGGAAAAAGAATAGGTGCTCTGACGGTGAAAACCACATTGTGGTAGTGTTAGAGCCAAAAAAAGTAAAAAGAATAGACGTATCTGAAGGTGAAAACCTCTCTGAGGTTCCTGAGGATGAGATGCTTGATGCACTTCCAAGTCATTTCCAAGAATGATCATTAGTGCTAATTGAGCTGACTCAGCCAGTAAATTTGGGTACAGAAGAACATTCACACATTATTCATGTGGCTAAATCATTGTCTGCAGAAGAACTCATAGAATTCATAGATTTCTTCAAAGATAAAATGATAAAATTTGCATGGACATACTCTGACATGCCTGGTGTAGATCCTGATCTTATCATGCATCACCTGTCAATAGCTCTTGGAGTAAAACTAGTCAAGAAAAAACTCATAAAAATGCATCCACATGTGGCTCTACTTGTCAAGGTGGAATTAGAGAAACTCCTAAAAGATGGTTTCATCAGAGAAATTGACTATGTAGAATGGATCTCCAACATAGTTCTAGTATTGAAGCATGAAAAATCTATTAGAGTCTACATAGACTTTAGGGACTTAAACAAGGCATGTCCAAAAGATGATTTCCCACTACCCAACATTGATATGATTATGGATATGATAGTAGGGTACAAAATGTACTCCCTAATGGATGGTTTCTCTGGCTACAACCAAATCAAAATTGTGCCAGAGGACCAAGAAAATACTGCTTTCACTTGTGCATGGGGCACTTTCTGCTGGAATGTTATGCCTTTTGGTCTCAAAAATGCTGGAGCCACTTATCAGAGAGCAGTCACTACTATATTTCAAGATATGATGCACAAAAAAATGGAGGATTATGTTGATGACACCCTTGCTAAAAGCATGGAATGGAAGGTGCATCTTACTAATCTAGGCCCCATACTAGATCGTATGGAAAATTTTAGACTATGTCTCAATCCTAAGAAATGTGCATTTGGAGTAACTTCCATAAAATTGCTTGGTTATATCATCTCCGCAAAAGGTATCAAGGTGGATCCTGAAAAGGTGCAAGCTATCATGGAAATGCCTCCACCTCGCAATATCATTCAAATGAGAGGTCTTCAAGGTTAGCTTCAGTCTATCTGGTGCTTTATCTCACAGCTAGCTTACAAGTCACAGCCATTTACTAAGACTCTACATAAAGGTGTGACCTATGAATGGAATAAAGAATGTAAACAAGGTCTTTGACAAATCAAATAATATCTAGCTAATCCACCTATATTAATGCCTTCTATTTATGGGAAGCCATTAATCTTATACATCTCAGCTATAGAAACATCTTTGGGTGCTCTATTGGCCCAAGAATATCAAAAAAATAAAGAAAGAGCAATCTATTACATCAGCATAATGTTGGTCTCCTATGAAATGAATTATTCTGTCATTGAGAAAGCTTTCTTGGTGGTAGTGTTCACTTCCTAGAAATTACGGCATTACATGCTTGCTCACACTACAAGGCTCATTGCAAAAATTGATCCATTAAATTACTTACTCAACAAAGCTGCCCTCACGGGTAGATTAGCTAAGTGGGTCATGATACTTAGTGAATTTGACATTGAGTATGTGGAAAGAAAAGCTATCAAAGGGAAATAAATTGCAGATTAGTTGGCTAAGGCACCTATTATAGACAATCAACCATTAAGGATCAAGTTCCCAGATGATTCCATCATGCTTCTCACACATCAGGCACAGACCATGTTCTTTGATGGATCATTCACCCAGTAGGGGTCAGGTGCCGGAATCTTGTTCATTACACCTCAGTGGTATTCATTATTACCAAAGGCTTACAAAATGTTGTTTCCTTGCACAAATAACACTGCTGAGTATGAAGCCTTGATTAATGGATTAAGATCACTATTGAATGGCATGTCAATGAGCTAAAGGTATTTGGAGATTCACAGTTGGTTATCAATCAGGTGAATGATATCTAACAAACAAAAGATGAAAAAATAGTGCCTTATAAAAAGATGGTTGAATATCTCAAGAAATACTTTGCACACATTACTTTCCAACAAATTCCAAGGGCAAATAATAAAGCAGTCAATGCCATGGCTACTCTGGCTTCCATGTTACAAATGCCAGAAAATGACTTCCAACATGAGTTCCTAGTGGGGACGTTATGCTACCCTGCTTATAATTCCCTTGAATCCCAGATGATCTATTCAGTCAATGGACATGACTCATCCCGCTACCACCATATTTACTCCTACCTTTGTGACCAGATCATTCTGAACACTTACACCCAAAATGAGAAACACCACTTAATCCACAGTGCTTCATAGTTTGTCATCATAGCTAACGACTTATATATGCGAGGTCTAGACGGTACCCTCCTTAGGTGTTTAGAACCTGATGAGTCCAAGTGTTCATTAGTAGAGGTGCATGAAGGCATTTGTGGGTCTCACTCAAATGGCCTAACACTGGCTCGCAAACTTATTAGAGCTGGTTGCTATTGGTCAGATATGGAGAAAGAAGCTACACAATTTTCTAAATCTTGCAAACAGTGCTAGCTTCATGGAAATCTGATCCACGCTCCTGCCAAGGAGCTCATTCCTTTCATCAGCTTTTGGCCATTTCAGCAGTGGGCCTTTGACTTGGTGGGTCAGATACATCCATCTTCTTCAAGGGGACATAAATTCATCATTACTTCTATAGACTATTTTACCAAGTGGGTCAAGGCAGTTCCCCTCATCGTAGCTGATGGCAAGTCTGTGGCCATGTTTATACTGAACTACATCATCTACAAATATGGTGTACCCTCATCAATAATCACTAACAATGGGGGGAAATTCAAGAACAAGGATCTAAAATAATTATGCACTAAGTTTAGAATTATTCAGCACTGGTCTTCTATCTATTATCCCCAGGGTAATGGACAGGTGGAAGCTTCAAATAAGACTATTCTCAAGATCTTATACTGCACAGTACACAAATCTGGATGAGACTGGCATCTCTAGATTAATTCGACTTTATGGGCTTATCGCACTAGTATATAGACACCAACAGGGGCCATGTCCTTTGCTCTAGTTTATGGTGCAAATGTAGTGCTTCCTATTGAGGTTGATATTCCTACCTTGCGAGTCTCTCTGAAGGGCCTCATTACTGATGATTATATCAAAATATCTCAGCTTCAAGAGCTAGAACTACTGGATAAACATTGAAAAGTGGTGTTCGATCATCTCTGAGCATATCAGAAGAGAATATCTAAAAGCTACAACAAGAAGGTCAGACCAAGGGAATTCCAAATGGGTGATCTCATCCTGAGAGAGAACCCTAAGAATCAATAGCAGCGGGTCCAGAAAGGAAAATTTGAGCCAAACTGGCTTGGTCTGTATGTTATCACTATAGTATTTGGGTCTGGCACTTACCATCTCTCTACCATAGAGGGGGAATAGCTCAAAGAGCCTATCAACGCTCTTCATCTAAAGAAGTTCTACAGTTGAGATTTCTTATGAATTCTCATGTATATACTTTATTATGAGAAAATCCTAAAAATTGCAAAATGTCTTGAAAAAAATGATCATCTTAGTGAAAACTTGGCAAACAGGCACTTTGATGTATCTATTATCCTGGTGAAAACCTGGTAAACAGGTGCCTTGATAATATCAAAAAATTTGAAAAAAAGAAAAAATACAAAAAAAAATCAAAAAAATAAAAAATACAAAAACAAATCAAAAAAATGAAAAAATACAAAAAAAAATCAAAAAAATCAAAATACAAAAAAATGAGAAAAAAGAGAAAAATGTGCCATTGATGAAAACTTGGTAAATAGGTGTCATGGTAGCAAAAATAGAATTTCTACCAAGATGGTGAAAACTTGGTAAACAGGCGCCTCTTGTTCCGCAATGCTCTTTCTGTCGCGGCATCCCTTGGCTTTCTTGCAATTCGCTCTCCTTCTTTCCTGCTTTAGTTTTCTCGCTCATGCATTCGCTCTCAGTTATTTTCGAGATTTTTCTCGACTTCACATGGATTGAAACTGGTCACACTCGAGGGCATCTTCCTAGTCTAGGAGGCATTATCCTATCTTTTGGAGTCTCTCTCCTCTTCGCATCAGTCACTAGTGGTTCTCACTGAGTCTGCCTACTGATGCCTAGATCTCACGCTGATCTTTATACTTGAGAATATTTCTCATGTCAGTCACCAGTGATTCTCACTACATCTGCCTACTGTCATTGTACTATTAAGATTTCTACATCAACTCACTATCTGCATATTTGACATCAATCTGTTACAGCTGGAGTTATACCCAAATTCTCTATCTATCGATATTCAGTCTTTGCATGCTTTGCTTTAGTCTATACATAGATTTTAGTCACTTTCATGACACTTTGGGTCTTTTCAAGATCTCACCTGACCTAACACGACCCCAGCATCATAGCTTGGGGGAAATCCACTCAGATTCATCCTCTCTATATGATGCAAGTCAGTCATCAACGTTCATTACTTGGGGGCATGGCTCCCCACTTTGATCGCATCTTTGGTTTACACTCGAGTCAGTAATCTTGTCAATTCTAAAGGACAACTCTCTACTGACAAAAAATGGTGTTTCTCAACACCCCCATAAATAGTGTTTTTTTCAACACTATCTGTGGACACATTTGTGTTTTTCAATACACATTGGACATCACAACATAAACATCTCTTGATAGCAATCAAACACATCGCACTCACAAGCACAATGGTGTTTTTAAACACCCCTAAAACACATGCACATTCATAAACTTTGAAACATGCTGAGCTATAATTGAATCTTTCTTTGTATGATGTTTGTTCTCATGAATTTTATTGATATTTTCATTGTCTACTGCTTGTGGGTGTGGTTTCGATGATCCGACAACATCAAATAAATAGAGTGTATGTGGTAAGAGCTTCTGCATTAAGGTGGAAAAGCCTCACATGCCTCGATCTTGTTTATTTGTATGCCAAGGGTAGGTTGGAACTATCTCTTTGACTATTATTGCTCTATTTATTTACTTGTGTACTCTTACTATATCAAACTGGAAACAATGTTCAGGTCATCTTGGCTTTTGTACCCTAGCGCTTACGTTCATTTCCTATATTTTATCTGATGAAATTCATATTCATATTCTTATGGTTGCATTGGCACTAGTAAGGATTATATCAACTCTGATGTTCCAAAACTTGATGATGATAAACATGTGATGAGTCCAACAACCAAGTCCTAGGGTTGCATTTAGCTTAGGCTTGCATTCGCATTTTAAGCTTGCATAGCGACAGTTTTGGTGCTCTTTTCATTGTATTCTCATTTTTGAAGGTTCTTACCTTTTTTCTTGGATTCCTCTTGACTGCACAAGTGTCCAGTCCTGAATCCATTTTTGTGATCAAAATCAAAATCTAACACTCCTAAGTAGCTCAAATTTGCATTTTAAAATTTTGGGACCGACGTGCTCTGACACTTGTGCAGCCGACTTTCTAACGTTTCTTTATTGCCAAAATCATCTCTCATAATCATTTTCTCAGCTTCTGCAATCTTTTCATCAAAATTCAACTCTAGTCAATTTTGGTCAAACTTGGTCAACTATGGTCAAACCTAGTCAACAGGACCTCCCAATCACTCTAAATCAATTCTGCCTTCTCTTGATCTATCTCTGAATTCCTTTGGATCTTCAATCTTACTTCTATCTGCAATCATTTGTTGTTGATCATCTTTCTATTGTGTCATCTTTCGATTTCACTCTCGAGGGGGCAAAAATGATTGCACCATTGAATCTTTTCGCATCATTCTCGAATCAGTCTAATCTAAATCAAAAGTCCCCATTTCTAGGGGCATATTCAGTGTTTCGTACCTTATGGTCAAAATTGGATATTCCATGATATTGAATCTCTAGGGGCATCTTGATGCCTCGCATCTTGTCATCTTGTCATCTATCTTTCTAGCACTAATACATTTGGTACCAAATTGCAATGGCAGTGTCGTTGCAGTTTTTTCGTCACAACCTTGTCATTGTCGCAATTGCGACGATCTATCATCGCAATTGCGACAACGACAAGGTTGTGACAGAAAAACTGCAACGGCACTGCCGTTGCAATTTGGTACCAAATGTATTAGTGTAGGTGTCTGAGCAATCTAACTCGGATCCTCAAGGATCAAGGTTTGTTCTAGAGATGATTCTTGAAATCCCATTGGGTATTGGGGCAATGTAACCCTAATTTATGAAATTCACCTTTGTTCTGAAGACGGCTCTCAAAATCTCTTTTTGACCATTATTTGGGAAACCTAACCCGGATCTCGGAGGGCTAAGCAATCTAAGCCTGATTCTGGAGATAGTCCTAAATCTTCATCAGCTATCAACAGACATTGGGGCAATCTAACCCTGATTCCAATCTTCTCTCAATTGGTATTTGGACCGTTGTCTTCACAATCTAACTTAGACTTCAAAGAATCATGCTTTGTTTTGAAGATGGTTCTGCTTCTCGATCTGATCGGTGTCTTGGCAACCTAACCTAGACTCCTGAAATCTTCATCTATCACATCAGACTATTCTTTGAATCAACGCGCTGCTCACACATCAATTCAAAGAGGGGCAAAAATTAATACCCCAAAATTGGCACCTTACAATTCTAATCAATTTTGGTGAATTTCTTCAAATTCTCATCATCGAAGTCCTATTGTACTAGGAAAATTCTCCTTCCTAATTGTCTTTAATTGACTTAGTCTCAAATGCAGAAAACCTAAATTTGCATAAATCTTACACCATATTTAAT
>MU223249.1:1925766-1950141 GCA_018584345.1 Thuja plicata
AAATGACAACTATTCTATATGATTGCAATGCATAAAAGGAAATTAATCTAAATGATAACAATGCATGATTATTCTATGAAAGGAAATACAAATGCAAGATTAATCTATGAAGGGAAACATGAATCTATTCTACATGAATAGCCATGGATGCAAGAAGAAGACAAGAAGAGAGAAGTTGCAATATCCAAGCTCAAGTGCTCAAATTCTCTTCTAAAATTGCTCTCCAAACCTGCAGCATAACAATAGCATAAAATCTTCATTATCAAATGAGAATGAGAGGTTTCCTTTTAAAGAGTAATGGACGGTAGAGATTAAGAGAAAAAAAAGCAAAGGCTATGATTAAGAGGTAAAAAAACCCACTACTTAAGAAGATGTGAAGAAAAAGGGATTTTTATTTATTTTTTTATTTAATTTATTTCCTTTTTCAACAAAGAGGGATTTAAGTGGGGGTTTTATTTAATTAAAAGAGGGATTTTATTTTAATTAAATAAGATTATTCAATTTAATTAAAAGGGATATTTTAATTAAATGAGATAATATTATTTAATTAAGAGAGATTTTAATTAAATAAGATAAGATTATTTAATAAAAAGAGATTTTAATTAAATAAGATTATTTTATTTAATAAAAAGGGATTGTTTTCTTTTAATTAAATAAGATAATTCATGAAATGATCAAACCTTAGGAAATAATGAATTAATTATGATTTGATCAAGGAAATTGATTTGAATTGAAAATGTTGCAAAACATTGATTTAGGAATTTGATAAATTGATAAATGTGGGCCCATAGTCCAGGTGACCATTTTAGGGTGCATATAATAGACCCTCTAGGGACACATATTTGACTACCTTTAAATAGGAGATTACTTTTCAAAGTATATTTAGAATATTTACTATGAAAGTGGTTCTTATATTCTTGGCATACCTTATAGATGTCTGCAAAGTCTTCATCATCACCATGTAGATCCTTGAAGTTTTCTATTCCCATGCTCTGCAGTTGTATCTCCTAGATAGTCAAGGCTCTTCTACTCAAGGCATCTACAATCCCTTCTTGTGTTTTATATTGATTGTGTATGCTTGCAGGTAATCAACCCACCTCATATGCTTGTGACTGAATTTATCTTGGGAGTTCAAGAAACTTAATGCTTGGTTGTCAGAAAAGACTATGAACTCTTTTGGAAATATTACCTCCACTTTCTCAATGCCTGAACTAGAGCATAAATCTCTAGGTCATAATAATAATATTTCTTCTTAGCTTCACTCAACTTCTCTGAATGGAAAGCCACTGATCTTCCCTCTTGGCTTAAGATAGCACCAATTGCCACATTAATGGCATCACATTCTATTGTAAATAACTTTTCAAAGCTTGGAAAAACCAAAATAGGTTGTGTAGCAATCTTTTTCTTTAACCATTCAAAACCATGGTCATCTTGTTCATTCCATGCAAACTTGTTTTTCATACCTCCTTTAATAGTTTCCAACATGGGAGCACAAATTGCACTAAATTATTTGATAAAATTTCTATAATATTAGGCCAGGCCATGACAACTCCTTACCTTTGTTGTTGTCCTTGGAGTAGGCCAATTGAGAATGAATTCCACTTTTCTTAGATCCATCTTTAGGTTAGCTTGACATAGTACAAAACCAAGGTATACCAGCTCTGTCTTCATGAACTCACATTTTTCTAAGTTGATCATTAGCTTCTCCTCCTACAGCTTCTTAAAAACCCTCTCCAAGTGTTTGAGATGCTCTTCTCTTGTCTTTCTATATATGAGTATATCATCCAAGTAGACCACTACAAACTTCCCAATACAGTCCTTGAGGACCTCATTCATCAACCTCATGAATGTGGATGGGGCACTGGATAGTCCAAATGGCATTACAAGCCACTCATACAGTCCTTCTATGGTTTTGAAGGTTTTCTTCCACTCATCCCCTTCATTTACTCTAATTTTATGATAGCCACTCTTTAGGTCTATCTTTTTAAAGTACCTTGCTCCTCCTAGACAATCCATTAGGTCTTCTATCCTAGGGATAGGGAACCTATACCTTATTGTAATCCTATTGATTTCTCTAGAGTCTGTACATAACCTCCAAGTTCCTCCCTTTTTTGGTGCTAGGATAGTAGGCACTGCACATGGGCTAATACTTTTCCTAATAAGGCCTTGTTCTAGGAGCTCTTGGATATGTCTAGCAATTTCCTCATTCTGTTGAGGAGTCATTTTAGAGGCTACCTTATTGGGTAGGGTAGCTACTAGTATTAGGTCTATCTGATGGCTTATAGACCTCTTAGGGGGTAGGGTTGATGGTTGTCCATCACTCACTATACCTTCATACCTTTGTAACATCTCTTGGACTTCTTTAGGTAGCTATGTCCTCTTCTCTGTGTTATCTGCAACTTCCTTTGGCTTTACTACCAGTGAAAATCCAACTCCTTCTCCTTATTATAAAGTCTCTAAGAACTCTTTTTCACTCACCATAAGAACATTAGGACCAGTAAACTTCAATTCTACATCCTCCAATTGTGACTAAATTTTGAAAGTTACATTGTCCTTCTTGAATGAGTAGGAGTTCTTCACTCCATCATGCATGGCCTGTTTGTCATATTGTCATGGTCTACCTAGGATAAAATGACATGCATCCATGGGTAAGACATCACATAGAACCTTGTTCGTATATCTCCCAATTGAGAATTCAGCCCAAGCTTGCTCATTTACAAGGACATGTTGTCCTTTGTTTAGCCAAGTGACCTTGTAAGGATTTGTGTGGGGTATCCTTGTCATTTTCAACTTACTAACTGCCTCCTCTAACACTATATTTTTAGTAGACCCTGAGTCTATGATGACTCTACACACTTTTCTCATCATCTTACACTTCACTCTAAACAATGACCTCCTCTAGCTTGGCTCTTCTCTTGTCGGCTCCTTAATCAGATTCCTTTTCATCATAAGGTTCTCACCTTCTTCTGATTCTAAGGGAATCTTAGGGTGTTTGTTTCCACCACTTGTCTCCTCATGAACATATTTTACTCTTTTTTCACCTCCTTGAGAGGTACTTCCCTTCTCTAGACACCTATATGCCAGATGTCCTAACTAATTATAGTGCTATCATTTCATATTGGAAAAATACTTTCCTCTTCCTTGGTTATTGTGTCTTCCTCTATTGTTAGAGTTCCTTCCTCTACTTGAAATTCCCCTGTTGAAGTTTCCCTCATGTTGTTCAATGAGCTTAGTCTCTTCTTGACCTATAGATTCATAGTTTCTTCCACCATATCCACCTCTTTATCCTTTTTTGTCTCTTCCTCTACCCCTTCCTCTAGAGGTACTTGAATCTTGTTTCTTCTTTAACTTATCTTCCACCTTGATTGCAATTTGGTGGCACTTATGAACTATTTCTGGAGTCAAAAGACACATCTCATCTTGAATAGTCCATTTAAGTCCATTAAGGTACCTTGCTACCTTCACTTTCTCATCCTCTTCTACTCTTGACCTCATACAAAGTCTCTCAAGTTCTTCAGTGTATGATTTTACATATAGGTCCTTCTGCCTTAGACCTTGTCTTATTTTGTGCAGTTAGATTTCATAATCCTCAGGGATATAAGCATCTCTGACTTTTGTAACCATAGCCTTCCATGAAGAAATGGGTCTTTTCCCTTCCTTTTCCCTCTCATCTTGGATGAATTTCCACCAAGTGAGTGCAGACCCTCTCAGTCTTGCTTTGGAAACTTTCACCTTTTGAGCCTCAATGATACCATCACACTCAAAATGGTTTTCTAGTCCCTCTATCAAATCAAGGACTACCTCTGGTTCCATTTTCCCACTAAAAACAGGAACTCCTTCCAATGCTTTTCCACTCATAGATTTTAGGGCTCTCAAGAATGGCTCCTCAATAAGGACAGGGTCAGCTTTAGGTACTTCATCATCAATGGCAATGTATTTTCCTTTCCCTTCAACCTTGTCCTTCACTTCATCTACTTTCATATCAACTTTATCCACTTTTTCTCCAATTGAGCCAATTTGTCTCAGAGTATTCTATTCTCTACTTCTTTTCATCTACTTTCTTATCTAGCTCAGCATTAGTCACCATTATTGACTCTCCTACTTATTCAGTTGGTTGAAAAAATAACCACAAGCCTGATCAAAACAAGATCTGATACCAATCTGATGGAAGTGTTCCAAGATTGGCTTGCACCACTCAACTAAGGTCTTAACTTTCCTTAGTCTACCTAGGATCCTGATTCTCTTCTAGAATCCACCAAGTTCTTGAGTCTTCACACCCTAAGACTATTCTAACTCCACACTAAGATTTATTTTCTTTGTTCTTAATCTTGAAATATTTCCACCATTGAAAGTACTCCTTGTCTCTATGCTTCCTTGGATCACTCTAAGATCACATCTTCACAAGTGCTACAAAGGAAATTTTTTCCTTCAAGACATCCATATGACATCTTTTGAATCCCATTTGAATGGGTCTTCTATCCCAAATTGATCGAGTTCCACCTTCACAATTATTTTGACCCTATTAGGCCTATTAGCCCTATCCAGAGGGTTTTTTCTAGATTCTTATCAAAAAATAACACACAACCCTAAAAAAAAAACTAGGACTTATATACCCTTTTCCAATACCTTAAATATTTTCAATGTTTTAGTCCCTCAAACCATCTGTACATTACTATCCTAAAATGTAGGTCTTTTAGGCCTATTTTCAAGCATTGACAGTGACACGCTGATTTCTTGCTAGAAATGTGTCAATATGGATTGGATAGGATCTAGGCTCATAGGAAAGGATCAATTATACTCTAAGGCTCTTGGAAACACACTTGGTTTCTTTCCCTCACACACTGCTTTGCAATGGCACTTGTTTCTTACTCTGTTACACCCCTAACCGGATAGACCTTGTTCACCTAGGGCATAAATTTAAAAATAGAAGCTCGACTCTTCAGTACCTCTCCTTTCATATTTACACTATACATAGGCTCCCCTAAAACATTCATCCACCCTTAGGAGATTCCCACTGTTAGATTTCATGGGGGAGGCATGGAAACACAAACTACTCTAGACTGGACCAACAGACTCCCTAAATACTAATCAATTTAAAAATCCTACTAAATCAACTCTACAATACTTGTGTACTGAAAGGAAAAGTCTTAAAACTAACTAATAAACATAGATCCAACACTAATTCATCCAATTCATTCCATGTAATCACTCTATAACTCAAAAATGCTTAGATTTTGCTAAAACCCAGAATTGCAGAGCTTCTTACTATTCCAAAATCTTGCTTACATTCAATCTGCCTTGAGAAATGAGTCCCCGGGAATCTTAGGATACTTCCTCCACCAATTCAGGCCACTAGCATTGATTTTTTACCTCCATCTCGAGAGGAATCCAAATGTTGTCAATGTTGCATGCAACAATGCAAAATGTTGTCATGACAACATTGTAGCATCTTTTACATAAATGCTTGAAACTAACTTTTATGACCTCTACTATGATTGGTATGAGGAATATACATCATTGTGGCCTTTTTAGGTAGTTTCCCAATCCTAACTGACTCTATGACCCATTAGGACTCATTTTCCCTACTCAAGCCAAAATTATGCATTAAAGTAAACTAACTAGACTAGGTTGGATTTGACACTAATTATCAATCCACCTAGTAACACACCTTGCAAGACCTACTAAGGTCAACATTAAACACACAATTACTTGGCTAAGGTCGGTTACAATCCAAAACATTCTAGGGCTTAGAGATTAGCCTAGGTGCTCTTGCACCAGATTTGCAGTGTTAACGTTCTCCAATTATCTCCCTTTGATGGATGGTTATTTCTTTAGATGTTCTCCCCCTTTGTGTTGTAGAATCTCTTCTCCCTGATGGATATTTCATTGAAACTTTCTCTCCCTTTGAAATTAATGCCAAAAAAAATATACAGCTCTGTAGTAGCCAACAATATCTCTGGCGTGTGGTTCAGATAAGTACCTTTAGTGTACTGATATTTCATTGTAGTCCATATCTTAGCTTGCATCGACATGATTAGTCTTCTGATAATGTGTAGGTTGATGCAACCTCCAAGTCAGATTAGTGAGAAGTAGACAAGGGATGAACCCCTAGTCTATTCCTCAGGTATTCAAATGTATCTTTTAGCAATGGTTTTTTTAATATGGCTGCTAGTTGTTCTTTCAATTTTACATATTCTAGTATTACATGTTTCTCTTGTACTTGTTCCCTCAAGTAAGGATACTTAATAGATATGTGCTTTGGCTTAGCATGCATCATAGGGTTCTTTGAGATGTTTATAACACTTGTACTATCACAATAGATAATTACTGGGTCAAGAATTTCCTCATTCATACCTTTCAACAATTGCTTGATCCATGCAATGTTAGAGCAATTTGTAGCAACAGCTACATAGTCTGCTTATGCGATTGATTGAGATATGCATCCTTTCTTTTTAGTTATCTATGTGACAAGTATGTCACCCATAAATAATACTCCTCCTATAGTGCTCTTTCTATCATCTATGTTTCCATCCCAATCAGAATCAGTATAAACTTGTAGCTCAACTTTGCCTTCTTTATTGTACCACAAACCATAGTCTTTAGTTTTCTTAAGATATCTCAAAATTATTTTAACAACAGTCATGTGTGATTACTTAGGGTTAGCAGATAATATTGTAACTATACAAACTTCATGTGCTATATTAGGTCTAGTGTGTACAACATACATTAGTTTACCAATCATAGATCTGTATAAGGTCTAATTTACCTTGGTTGTCTTGTCTTGTCTTCCTTTGTCAATTTGCATCCAGTTTCCATAGGTGTTCTAACTGGTTTGGATTCCTCCAACTGGAATATCTTCAGAAATTCTTTGATGTATTTTGATTGTGTGATGTAGATGCCTTCAACCTGTTGTAGAATTTGTAGACCAAGAAAAATTTGGATCTCTCCAAACATTAAAATTTCAAATTCTCTGCTCATTTCATCAACAAATGACTTGCATAGCATATCATTACCTCCAAATATGATATCATCAACAAATATCTCAACAATAAAAATCTTATCATCAGTATCTCCTTTCAAATATAGATTAATTTTGTCACTTGTTCTAACAAATCCAATACTAATGAGATAAGAGTGAAGTCTTTCATACCATGAACTCGGTGATTCTTTCAATCCATACAAGGCTTTGTGTAGTTTACAAATAATGTTTCTCTTGTTAGGATCAACAAACCCTTCAGTTTTTTAAATGTATACCTCCTATTATAGTATTCCATTCAAAAATACAAAATTAACATCCATTTGGTATACTTTTAACCCTTTAAAAGCAACGTAAGAAAGTAGAATTCTTACTCCTAGTCTAGAAATAGGTGCAAAGGTTTCTCCATAGTCAATACCCTCTTCTTGTGCATACCCTTTGCATACCAGTCTTGCTTTGTTCCTTGTGACTTCTTCATTCTCATTAAGTTTGTTTCTAAAAATCCTTTTGGTGCCAATGACATTTTTGTCACTTGGTCTAGGTACTAATGTTCATGTTTTATTCTTCTCAATCTGTTCAATCTCTTCATTCATTGCACTAACCTATTATTTATTCTCAAGTGCAACATTAACAGATTTAGGCTCAAAATCACAAATCAAACATCTATTGTTAAGTGACTTACTTCTTGTTCTCATTCCTGCTCTTTTGTCCCCAATGATCTGGTCCTATGGATAGTGTCTTTTGACATATTTAGCAAGTACATGTTCAAATCTTTGTTCTTCATTTTGATCATTATCACTCGTCTCAGCATTGTGATCATTTTCCTGATTCTCAGTGTGTACATCTTGTTGCTCAGTTGCATTATTTTGTCACTCAGGAAAGGTTTCAGGTTCTTCAATGTAGACAAATCTATTGGAATCTTCAAGTTTCATTCTTCTTTCTTCATCATTTTTCTCATCAAATTCATCCACTTTAACATTTTCACTCTCAATGATTTTGTTAGAAGATTTGTTCATACATTTATAATCTTTTCTTTTAGTAGAATATCCTATAAATATTTTTTCATCACTTTTAGAGTCAAGTTTCCCATTTCTATCATCTTTCAGTATATAACATTGACTTCCAAAAATTCTAAAGTAACTCACATTTGGTTTGTATCTATACCATAGCTCATACTGTGTCTTATTTGTGTCTTTCTTCAATTGAACTTGGTTTAGTGTATAGACAACAATACTTACAGCTTCTCTCCAAAATTTTTGTGTGATGCCTTTTTCAATCATCAGTGTTCTCACACAATCAACAATTGATCTATTCCTCCTTTCAGAAATATCATTTTGTTGTGGTTTTCTTGGTACATAAACTTGTCTTGTAATCCCATGCTCATTACCAAAGTTAGTGAATTCATAAGAAATAAATTCTCCTCCTCTATCTGGTCTTAAACATTTCAGTTCTTTTCCAATTTATTTTTTAACTTTAGATTTATACCATTTGAACATCTTAAATTCTTCAGATTTCTCTTTTAAGAACATGACAATCATCATCCTAGAATAGTCATCAACAAATAGAATAAAGTATCTATCACCATAATAGCTCTTTGTTCTCATTGGTCCACATAAGTCATTATGGACTAACTCTAGAATAGCATTATATTAGTAGGTTTTTCTCTTGAAACTAGACTTTTGTCATTTTTCCTATTTGACAATTCTTGCACATAACATGGTCGGGCTTTGAAATACTCGGTAAGCCTCTCACTTTTCTTTTCTTACTTATCTTAACCATGTTGTCAAAATTCACATGACATAACCTTTTATGCCACAACCAAACATCTTCATTTATAGCCAATAAACAAGTGGTCTCAATATTATCAAGATAAAATAGATTACATTTTGTTTGTTCACCAGTATCAATCAACTTTCCTATTCCATTATGGATCATTGACTTTTTGTTCTTGAATGCAACTCAGTGTACTCTGTTGTTTAGTTGTGAGACACTCAATAGATTATAGTTAAGTTCTTTCACACAATATGCATTTTCACATCTGAACAGAATATTCAACATGATGGTACCTTTTCCTTCAACTAGGAAAGGTGAGTCATTACCCATACTAACTGATCCACAATTATAATATTCAAAAGTTTCAAACTTATCTTTATCTCTAGTCATGTGATGAGTATAGCCACTATCAATAATCTAGACATCATTTTTACTAAATTTAGATATGAGTTATATTTCAACATACCTTTCTTCTTCATCTGAATCATCCTTCATAGCAACAAATACTACCTCAATCTCTTCAAAAGAATCAGTATTAGAATTTTCAGCTTTGTTCTCAACCAGGTAACGTGCATTCTTTCCTTTGTCCTTGTAATCTCAGTTGTCTCTTTTGTCAGAGTGTCAATTGCTTCTGTATTCTCGATAATCACTTCCATCATACATCTTTTCATAAGATCTGTCATTGTCCCTTTCATCATTTCTCTTGTTAGGGCATCGAGCAACAAAATGTCTAATTTATTTGAAATTAAAATAGACCAATTGTAATATTCCTTTATATCTTCCTCTACCTCTATGTAATCTCCTAGCCATTAGTGCTTCAAGTTCATCAAGTTCTTGCTCATCACTATCACTGTCACTATCATTTCTCATAGTGTGTTTGTTACTAGATTTGCTTATTTTCAGAGGAGACTTGAATGCAGATGCAATAGTAGGTAAGACACTATTGTCATAGTTTCTCATCTCAAATGAAATAAGTATACCAATCAAAACATCAATAGTAACATTGTTACTAGATACTACTCTCATTTCTTGAATTTTAGATACTCTAATAGCATAAACAGATAGTAAGGTTCTTAGAATTTTACTTACAACTGTTTCTTCATCAAGTAATCCTCCTACTCCATGGATAGCATTAATAACTTCTTTGATTCTGTCATTGTATTGAGTGATGTTCTCTCCTTCTTTCATTCTCATGTCATCAAAATTTTCTCTTAGGCTTTCAACTTTATCTCTCAACACATTGGCATCTCCTCCATGTACTATCTTGAGTTTGTCCCACATTTTCTTTGCAGAGGTGCATGATTTCACATCTTCAAATTCAACATCAGTTAGTGAAGAAGCAAGTTCTATCATTATAGAATTGTGTTCATTTCTCTCTCAATTGATCAACAGTCAAAGGTCCAATAGGTGCAACATATTCAGTATCCAAGTGTTGTGTAACACCATTTCCAATACGAGATAGATGAAGTCTTATCCTTCTTTTCCATGATGCAAATTTGTCCTTGTTCAACTTAGGCACATCCCTTTTACTCATCTTGTGATCTTTAGCTTAAGTCCCTTTAAAATTTTCTTCCAAGCACCAAAGCTCTGATACCAATTTTTAGAATAACCGAGAGGGGGGGTGAATCATTAGCCTTAACAATTATTCTCAAAAGATCCAACCAAAAACTTCTCTCAAATATATTACCTTCAGTTATCTTACAGCCCCAATTTCATCAAGATGTATGCAATAAATAATCTTAACAAATATAAACTGCTTGGTAAGATATATTTTTTATCTTTTCAGGACTTTACCGAGTAAAAGTAAATAAACTTAGTGTTAACTGACCAATCCAGTTTCAATATTGTGTAAAAAAAAATATCAATGAAATAAAATATATACACATTTGACACATAGATTTTAACATGGAAACCCAATATGGGAAAAACCACCTGGGACTAGTAACCCAAAATATTTTCACTCTTCTGAAGTGAGCTCGGTGAAGAGCCAACCCTGTTAAAGGTTACAATACACACTATTAAGTGCGACCTTGTTAGAGGATTTAAAACTAATAGTTTATCTTTTGACCTAGCACTCACTATGTTTTCAACAAGAAAACCTTTTGATACTCTTGAGTATCTCAATACAATAAGGACTGTTAAATCCCACTCGGTTAAGATATTTTTTGAATCAATGGTTAAAGTGATATAGTAAATGATCTGTTCAAAATACAACTTTGATTTTCAAATATTTAGATCTATTGTTAGTCCAATAATAACTCTCTGATCAGTATATACTTTAGTTCCTTTTCTTTCTTTCTTTATTCTTCTCGGTGAATGCTCTGTCCTTTGTTGCTCGGTGTCTGCAAAATTCCTTGGCTCTGTTCTTCAACCTGTATGATCAGATCTGCATGAAGATTTCTATCTTCACACAAGATATACTCAGCATTCCCCTCTTTGATAATGAATTCCTTGTCTCTTTGTATAGACATGATTAGCCACACAATCTCCTTATTTTTTTTGTAGATCTCTCCTTGATCTGTAAAACTCGCCATAATTTGCTTTATCCCATAAATCTCTCCCTTAGTTTTATTTCGTAAATCTCTCCTTGATAAATGTGAATAAAACATGCTTTTAATCTCCTTCCTTGCTTTAGCTTAACTGATCATTGATAATAAAACAATCAATCAGTCAATCCCTAAATTGTAGCTCTGCTAGCTAAGCAAATTTTTCATTCTTTAACTCCAATTATGCTTGGTTGTCGTCTTTAGTTATGCTCAGTCATTAACTCAATTTATGCTCGGTCATCATCTTTAGTTATGCTCGATCATTAACTCCAGTTATTCTTAGTCATCATCTTCAGTTATGCTCGATCATTAACTCCTACTCGGTAACACTTGTTCAGTTACTGTTGTGGTTGGTATACACGTTGAACTACTCAGTGTTTACTATCACTCAGTGTATACAAACCTTTTATGTTTTACTGACCACATAAACTTTGTCTTTTCAGATCTTCAAGGTTATTACAATATATGTATGAACAATCAAACCATATCAAGTTGACATTAATGACAATGCATTAACTAATTTAATGTCTTGCATTCACTTTTGCACCTTGGTGATCATCAACTTATCATCTTCAAACATTCAAACAATTATAGTTCATCAGAAGGAACTGCCATCTTAGTTTTAGACTCGGTGGTAGATTGTATTATTTCCTCATTGAATAATACCTTGGCTTGGAATTTTTTTCCTTCAGAATAACCATTAAAATGGTAAGGAAATGGGCATCATAGACATAGAATATAAAATGGAGTGTCATGATTAGTATTATGCCTATTTCTCTCTTTGTGTTTAAATTTACTACAGAAGATAATTTGATTGCTATCCATCGGGGTCCTAGGCATATGGGAAGCACTATCTCACCCTCTGTAAGTGGAATCTAGATTTTGATCATGTGGTAGATTTAAGTATTATAGTGCCAATGTGGTTTCACATGCCTAGCCTCTTGCTTGAGTTTTGGAATGAGAATATTTTCAAGTAGATTGGAAGTATATTTATCCATTATGTCTCTATCAAAGATGTGACCAAGGAAAAATATAGGTTATTTTTTTCTCTCTTCTTTGTATTTTTGTTGTTAATAATACTCTCCCTATTTTCATTACCATAAAATCCAAGGTCGGTAAATGGGCTCAAGCGTTGGTATACAAAAATGTCATGATCTTTTTCCAGAATTGTTCAAAAATAGGACATTGGATATCTGATTGTAGGGATCCTCAACAAAAACCCCTAAAATAGAAACAGAGCTGCATTTTCCCTATGAAGGACACACTCACAGCCAATAAATCTAGTGAGGAACGTTCAGAGGCTAAAATTAATGAGTACCCACTCATTGAAGAGTTACTGAAGCTAATGGAAACCCCCAATAAAATAAAATAGGGAGAAAAATATATTAAAACTACAAAAATGGTAGTCTTTCTAGAAGAAGGGGAAATCCCTCATACTACTAAACCAATAATATGTAAGGTGTCAGGGGAGATCCCTATACCCATCAATCCTACTAATTTTAAAATTAAAGGAAAATGTGGATCACCTAAACCCCCCATACAAATTTTACAACCCTTTCCCCACTTCCAAAGAAAACATTTTCCTTGTCGGGTGCTTTTACAAGTGGATGTCTCCAAAAAAATGATAAGGGTTAGATGACTCAAAATAGGAAAACAAAAAATAAGAGGATTGATGTGGTTCCAGAACCTAAGAGTAGACATTTGTCTTAAAGACTTCCCAGGCATAAGTAAATTATAAGGGAAATCACCAATAGAAGGTAGAGGACCCCAGACTCAACAAATAAAGCTAAAAAATGAGGTTCCTTTAAGGGAATATGAGGGGCTTGAATAGCTCCCAAAAATAATATTCTTTGAGAATATAGATTTCAAATAGGATTGATATTTTTTTTTGCAAGAAGTTAAGATGACAAACTCCTCCTTCAACACTATTACAAGGACCATCTAGTCAGGCTCCTATGTTTTTTATAGTAATGCTAATGGATATTATGAGGGAGTGGTTACAATGTGGGATCTAAAAAAGGTGGGAGGTGCCTTTCTTTCTTCCTTTGATAGTTTCTTGATAGTTAAAATTACTTATTAGAGGGCTTCTTTGTTAGGATTGAGTAATATTGAGAGGGGGGTGAATCAGTATTACAATAATTTAAATTAAACTTAAACCAATTCCAAATAAACCATAAGCTTGCTGAAATGAAAAGAAAATAAACAAATAACACAGAACTCATAACACTATTATTTTTTGTCGAGGAAACCCTGGCCAAGGGAAAACCCCAGTGGGGATGGTACCCACAAGAATGAACTAAATTATAATGTCCCTGTTAGGAGCTGAATATTACATAGTACATTTCCTTGGTAGAGGAATAACAACCATGTTAAAGGTATACAATACCCTGTTAGGGGCCAACTGAGCTTACAACTCTTACAACAACAAAAATTGTTACAAAGTGTTCTTGGTAATGAACAAAACAAGCAACTTCAATGCTTAGATAGTTGCAGTCATAGCTCTATAATGATCTCTATCAACCTCTACTCTTGCATCTTCCATTTCCATACATATATATCCTTTCTTTCATCATTTCCTCTTTTCACTTTACAAAAAGTCTTCATATATATATATATATATATATATATATATATATATATATATTCATCAAGTCAGCTCTCTTAATTATTATTACATAGTCGGCTCTCAATAAAAAATAGAATTAATAATGTAAAGAGAAAATAAAAATTAGACACTCTTACATAACTAAAATATAGGTTATCCAAAATCATAATCAACCTTAGCTTTCCAGGAGTCCACGACATACTCCTTAAATCATCGCTACTTGTTCAACTACTCTATTATGTTGTTATGTTGTCTGTGCATGTCTTCAAATCTCTCTAGCTCATTGTAATCATCTCCAAAACAAAATTGATCTTAGGTGGAGGTCATACATACTCCATAGTATCTCCCTCTAAGCTTTCTAGTCATAAAAATCATACTTGATCTTTGATATCCAAAATAATATTGTTATACTCTGTATTTTTGCTTCTGTACTTAGCTATTTTGAAGACTATATCTCCAAAATAGAACTTATTCCAAGCGATCAATATATCACATGTGTTTTCATAAATCACAACCCATAAGTGTCTCATACCATACCAAAAACTATCACTTGCCAACAATCTCTCTCATTGGCATTGATGGCAACACTTAGTGAAAAATGACTAAGTGTCCCAACACAAAACTCTCTCTCTCTCTCTCTCTCTCTCTCTCTATATATATATATATATATATAGTTGATTTTCTCCTTAATTTATTTTTCTTATCTTCTCCCCCTTTGACAACAATGACAAAGGTGCTTCAAAAATTTACAAAAATATAGAATTTAGTGCTTTCTCACCAATTTTAGAAAATCTTGAAAGATATCTTCCAAGATCTTCACTTTTATACTCCATTATTCTACCAACAACTGACTAACAAGAATTAGTTCATTCAGTGCATAAGATGATGTCTCTTCTTCCTTTAACTCCGTGGGCATAGAGTTAGTCAAAGATTTTGCAGTCTTCTCCATGTCAGATAGATGAGCCTCAAGAATTGATAGCTTAGGAGTGATTAAGCTCTTCAGCAAACCAAATCTTGTCATCACTCTCCCTTTCTCAATATCCAAGACATTCAACTTATCAATAATCCTTGTAACCTCTCTTTCCATCTCTATTATAGATTGTGAGGAGGTCTCACAACTGTCCATCATGTTGTTCAAATTTTCCCTGTCCTTTGCAATAATATCCTCAATATTCAGAATGTATCTGATAGGGTTCATGTAGTATCTGAATAGTATCCTTCCATGTGTAACACAACTTCTAGCCTTTGATTTAGTTATTCTCAGAATGCCCAAGTCCCATGAAATAGATTGACAAACTTCCTTCAACTTCTTCTCTTGATAATTCTTCTATGCCTTCTCTCCACCAATTTTCACTAAAGACTCATAGTGATTATCAAAGTCATCTAGTGCCAAACTCAGATTCTCTAGTTCATCCTTTCCTTAAAAGACAATAGGTACAGGGAGTAGTTTGTTCACAGTATTGACTGCTCTATTGATTACCTTAGTCTTCTTATCTCCTTTCTTCTCAGATATTTCTTTTTCTTTTTTGAATGTGATGAAGGATAATCTCATCAATTCATCCTCATCCATACTGTCAACATCACTACTTAAGGTTTTATCCTTACATGCCAACAATAGAGTAGTAGATGTGTCAGGTTCATGTTTTACTTCAAAATTTTCCTCTTCATCTTTTGTTGCATCTGTCTCATTTCTCTATTGAGTTTCCACTTTCTATTCTTCCTCTTTCTATTCTTTCTCTTCATCTACCACTGTGTTGTCAATATTTCCTACAAATGTGTCCTTCTCATCAAGTGAAATGTCAAGGTTTACAGGCACACCAGAAACATAGAAATTTAGTTGCATGACATCTTTTCTCTTCTCAACACTTACCTTAGTTGCCTTAGAACATTCACCAATTCCTATAGGTGTAGGCATAGTATGTTTAGGAGGTAGAGTATTCTTAGGAATATCACTCATAATAATTTGATCTAATTCCTTCTGAGTCTCCTCTAGGACTTCCTCATATTCCTGCCCATAATTTTTACTAATCTTGCTTTGGTTCTCAACAAGGGTTTGAGTGCTCCCAATATCCTTTCTCTCTCTTGAACTGAAACTACTGGCAACATGTCATCAATATCTTGATTCCTAATAACATCATCTTCAATAAGTGTTAGTAATTTTATTATCTCTATTTTACCATATAGTTCCTCAGGTATACTTCCTCAGGTATAGTTCCTCTATCTCTAGTAGATTCATCTTGAAAAAAATTAAATGATTTACTACTATGTCTTCAATATTTAGTTTATAAGGTTCCTCATACCTATCCTAGTATTTTTCCACTGAAACTAGCTTCCCTTTCTCAATATCTCTCTTCTCCAACATCTTCAAATCAGGCTTCCATACATGTCTGCCACTTGTGGTCTCTTTTTCAGTTTTCTTCTCTTCTCCTTCAGTCCTCTTTTCCTTAGGAGGTGAATCTAGTTTAGTGGATCTTGTGTTTCTCTGAGGTACTATCTTTTCTATCTCTTCCTATGATGTCTTCTGTGGTGGTGACGGGGTGCTTACATCAATTATTGTAGAAGGTGGACTAACTAATTTCTCATCTCTCGAGGTGGAAGGGTTGTAGTAGCAATACTTGCCAACCCAGAAGATCTCTCTGCTATCTTCTTCCTTACTTCTTTCATTTCTTCTTTGGTCAAACCTTCCTTAGCTCCACAGTCATCAATACTTTTTTCTAATTTTATTTTCCTCATACCTCTAGTCTTCTCTTCTCTGAATTTATCTTATTTTTCTTCATATGTGCCCCATCTCTCCTCAGATGTATCAACTTTAGATGCCAACACATGTTCAATCTACATAGTTCAAACTTCAGAACTGACTTCATAACCCATAGGGTAACACCATTTCTTCCTAGGTACAACTACCTCAAAGCATACACAATCAGTTTAAACCATGAAACAAATTGTATCATTGTCTTTCTCAACTAAATCTTTAGGAATTATGAATCTTTCTTTCATTTTCCTTTGAAGAATCTTGATCGTTCCAAACAATTCACCATCAACCCATGTGTTGTTTTGTCTTCGATAGCTCTATGATGTCTGAATACCAATGGGTATCCCTTCTCTCCATGCTCTAGGGTGCATGCCTAGAAACTTGTGATCAATGTGGATATACATATGAACTAGGAGTGGTCCAAATCTAAAGGTCTTAGATTTATCTTTCTTAATTAGCTTTACATTTTCCAAGAATTATTGTGCCAGAACCTCGCATAGGTTATATTTAGTGTTTTTTTTAATCATCCTGTAATCCATCATAATTACTCCTGCAGAAACTAAATTAGGTCTATGTTGTAGTAGAATTTGTATCCAAGTATCATCGCAATCTGTCTGACATCCTATAAAAAATATTATTCACTGTCATAGCTTTCCTGTCCCATTTAGAATGTGTTAGGGTTTCAACTTGTTTCTGAAGGAATTATATTTTTCCATTAGTATACAAAAATAAAAACATGATCTACACCATCGGTTTACTCTACACCGACAAATAGGGCACAACACTACCCGATGCTAAGGTTACCCGACAAGCACTATTCAGTGTTATCCAATGACAAAAAAGTAAATGGAACCCGATGAGTAACAACAGTGCAACCCGAAAAAATAGCACAAAGAAGAACCCAACAGATAAAGGCAACCCAATGATCAGTTTGACAAAGGAACATCAACAGACTTCAAGTTCAACCCAACGACCAAGAACCGACAGTCAGTTACATCCCACAAAAAGTAGATCTGACTTTCCATGTCAGATAAATCACTAAAGTTGTATTTATAAATTCTTGATTTTCTTTTAAATCCATTATGTGAGGGGGAAGAAATGTATTTAATATTGTTTAATTAATTTTAGTGATTTAAAACATGCAAACTAAAGATCAAGGTCAAGTTGTAAACCTTGGATCTAAGAGTTAACATTGTAATGTGTGATTTAAAGATAGGTCAAATACTTGTATAAATAGATGCTCAATCTATTGAGAATAGTTTTATTTCAATGAATATTGTAGCCACGGAGAGAATCTAGATACCAGACAAGAGAATTCATGCAAAAGGAAAGAAAAAAATCAAATCAGTTTCAAGAACAGAACAGAGGCTACCAACGAGCAGAGAAAGGTATTGATCAGTCACTTTAGGTGATATTATTTTCATGAGAACTTTAATTAATCTGTATCATCAATTGTAGATTGCACACAGTCAGGTCAACATATGTACTCATTCTAACAAGCGTAGTACACTTTAAAATCCTTTCAAGAAAGGTGGGCTTAACTGTCCTATTGTAAATCTCATAACTGAGTGCACACTTAAATCAGTGTTGCTAAAGCTCTTAACATAGTAGATCTTAACAAGTCTCCACTTTAATACTCCTAATAGGGTAGATATTCATAAGTGATCAAATTGTAAGCCTTAACCAGCTCCCTTCCATTCTGCAGATAGTGAAGTTTTGTGGGTGTCATCCCCACCGCAGTTTTTACCTACTAACGGGAGTTTTTTGTGATATCATATCTTGTGTTATGTGTTTATTAATTTCATGAATGTTTCTATGAATGTTACAAACAATTAAAGATTATGAATTAATATTACATGCATAATAAAGAACAATAGTAATGATCAATGATGCACTAATGAATGATTACTAAAGATGAATGGTTAATGAGTTAAAAGTATTAGAGCTATTGATTCACCCCTCCCCTCTCAGTACTACTTCCCATTAATCCCAACAATTGGTATAAGAGCTAAGTCTCTTCTTGAAAATATTAAAGGCTTAAGAGAAAAGATCATACAATGGAGAAGTACAAAGTTGATAAGAATATTGAGAATAAAAAGCTTGAGATACAGATGTTCTATGAACAGTATAAAGAAGATAGAATCAAGATGAGGGAGTTGTTGGATGAAAGAAAAGGTGTGGCAACTTGGAGCAATGAAAAAGATTATCAAGAAGAAGAGATTCTAGATTTCTTTGAATCTTTAGGATCCAATACAAGTGATACATCATAAGATAACATCACAAATATGAAGGAGATCAATCAACATCTGACAGAGAAAATAAAGATGTTGCAAATTGGTCAAGAGACTTAGATGGTAAGAATGATTGATGTGATGAGTTCTGCTAGACAAGCTAAAATAGAAAGAACACTTGCTATTGATGACAGAAGGAAGATTACAGAAAAATACAAGAGGAGTTAGAAATTCAAATACATGCTGAGCATCACCATGAGATCACAAATCAGATTATTCTAATGAGACAAGAAGCAAACAGAATAAATGTTGAACTCATTGAAAGAGTGCAGGTTGTCGGTGAACTAAGAGAAGAAAATGAAAAACTAAAGAATGAGGTTAGAATTCAAAAACAACACAATGAAGCTATCAGAAAGGATGAAGAGAGAAATAAAAGAATGGATGATTTTCTTGAAGGACAACGAAGAGTCAACATCAACAATGGTTTAGGCTTTACTGAAAATGGAGAATCATCAAATCAAGCCAATCCAAAGAATGTCTGTGAAAGTCCAAGACCAATAAAGCTAACATGCAAACACTATGGAAAGCAAGGCCACACATAAAATGTATGCTGAGGAAAAATGAAAGGTATTCCTAAATCTACATCTTCATTCATAGGATTTTGTTATAAATGTAACAAGAAAGGACATAAAGCACATGAATGTAAGTCTAAGATGGATCTACCAAAGAAGGAGACCTACATGGACAAATATTGTCCTACATGCAAAATGAATGGGCACATAGCTAATGAATACTGGAAAAAAAAAAGACAAGCATGGAAGCCTAAAGGTCAAGAAAATCCCTATCAACCAAAGAGAATCGGTAATCAATATGTATGGGACTACAATACATGGAAAAATTGTACAACATGTGGTATATATGGTCACATTTTTGCAAACTACATCAGAGCATGGATCAAAAGGTCTCGAGGCTGGTCAAACCCTGGAATGACATGCTTACACTATCACAAAGTTGGTCATCTCAAGAAAGATTGCAAAGACTGAATGACAAAGACAAGCACATATCCCAATGGAAAAACCATTGAATATATCTGGAGGAATAGAGACAAAATGTGGAGAAAATCTTCAAGCAATGATGAAGCTGGACCAAGCAATGCAAATTGTGACACCCCATCCAATGGATCTGGTGACATCACCACCCCCACTTAAGCTAAACAAGTAAGTATGGAACTGCACTTCACCAAGTCATATTTTGCATCAGTTCCATTATAAAATTGATAGATTGTCAAAATTTGCATGAATAAAAGATGCATATTATGTTACTTGTTATAATTCTGAGGAAACAACCTCTTCGGTATACACATACCAAAAATCATTGGTGAACATAATGGATAATTTGTTTTACACTTACCAAAAAATTTTGGTCAACACACAAAATGGTTAAGTTACCAATGTAACCCGACACCCGTCGGTAAGAAATCAAAGTTACAAAGTTGTCATGACAGAATACCGATATCAGTCAGTAAAAGAAAAATTGTCAACAGCTATCCTAAGCATCATGTCAACACCAACGATGAATTTAAAAGTCTTACCGACAAACTCTATCTTCATGTCCCAATCAGTCATTGAGAATTTATGACAAAGAATTAGGGCAAAAATCCTATAAATAGATGACTGGACAACTTCATTTTGCACCCGTGATTTGAAGAGAAAGCAAGAGAAAAAATAGAGCGATTAAAGAACAAAAAGTAGAGCATCCTCAAAATTGATCCAAGCACATAGCATACAAAACATTCACCATTGTCATAGATAAAAGTAAGTACCAAGGGCACCAAAAGTATTCTATCATTTTTTTTCAAGAAAACCCTAAATTTCAAGAAAGCCCTAAAACTTGAAAAATAATGGCAACCACGTCATGAACAACTAAGATCAAAAGTCATAAAAGGAATGTGGTTAAGTTGATTAATAATAGCACATGTGTAGAGCCCAAATATAAGATATGCTTGGAGATCACATCGAAACCTGATGAAACTGAAGCATTTTCTAAAATTCCACCTAGGGTTCTGCTCATAGAAGATGTTAGGTCTTATATTCACTGCAAGATCACTGAGTTAGGTGATCTGGAGATGGATGAAGCTTATAAGAAGCTTTGTGATGAAGAAGGCAACCTGAAGGAAGAGCATAAAAACCTAGAGGTTAAAGGGATAACCAAATCCATACATTTCCTGAGGGACTTCAAAACAAACTGGATAAGGTTAGTCTTGAGCAGAATGCATGATATGAAGTTATGGCAAGACCAACCCAAGCACGTAACAAAGGATGTACTTCATGTTGTCATTGGTTATCCAATAAATAACAAGCCTAGGGCACACAAGCATCCCTCCAGGATAGAATTTGAAAAAATCACAAAAGTTGAATGGGACAACAGAGGTCTAAAATTAAACACCATCACTAACATAGAACTAAAATTTAGTGCATGTGTAATTGGGTATAAGATTTTTCAAGAAAGCAGATTGAACAACATATCCACAACATCAGTAAGCACATCTTATAAGATAGTGACCAAAGGAATTCAGATGGATCTATGTGAGATCCTATTAAAGCAACTTGATGAGAACATGATCATATTAAATCAATCAGATTTCCACAATCCATAAGAATTTACAATTTGATTTCTAGATTTGATTGTGTGTAGTTTTTAGCATCAACGTTTCAGATCACACTCCGTGATCCATCATCAGGATGAGAGCAAAGAGCATGAAGGAATTTTTTTACATTCCTTCATGCTCTTTGCTCTCATCCTGATGATGGATCACGGAGTGTGATCCGAAACGTTGATGCTAAAAACTACACACAATCAAATCCAGAAATCAAATTGTAAAAACATGATCATAATTAGGTCCACAAAGACCAACACATGTAAGTTCATCTCACTTATCATGTGTATGTTTTTGAACTTTCAAGAGTACTTTCATTCAGTAGGAAAAGTGAAATGGGAAACTACGAAACCGGTAACACTACAAATTGTTGAACTAATCAAGTCACTAAGAGATGATTTTGAGTCTGTTATGACTACATACTTCCTTGAATTCAAGGAAAAGATTATGGAAAGAACAAGGATTCCTGAACAACTTGTTAAAAAACATAAGGATGAAATATGCTTTATGGTGGATACTGATTTCACCCATATCAAACCAGTTGTACCAAGAATAGCTTGGTTAACACCACTAGATTATGAAATCAATATAGATCAAGCAACCAATGATATTCATGCATTGATCAATGAGCCTATTGACAACAAGCAACTAAGGTTTGGAACCTATGAAGAGGCCAGATCAAAGATAAAGAGAGGCCTAAAAATCAAGAAAACTATAAATAAAAAGGATAAGATGGTAAAGAATCTCAAGAAGATTCTATCGGTTACAAAGGAGGAACATGAACAACTAGAGGAAACCGATGAACAGGGCACCATCAGTGAAGGGCATGATGAACATAAATCAGATTCTGAGGAAACTGAATCTGATACACCTCCACCTCCACCTCCACCTCCTAAAAAGAAGAAAAGGACAATGAGTCAAACTACTACAATCGATACCTCACCTCTTAAGAAAGGTCAAGTAAGGACCTATATGAAGAAGCAACCACCTAAGAGAAACAAGCAACAAAATATAAAGGAAACACCTACAAAGAGGAGAAAAAGAATGGTTAGAACTAAAGCTGACTTAGAGGATTCTAAAGAGGATGAGCCCGATGTAGCAAAGAAGAATTATAGAAATAAAACTATTGATGAGGTAGTTGAATGCATTGCTACACATGGTACAATGATTAATTAGAAAATCAGTCAATGGGATACACTCAAACCTGATGACTAGAATAAGATACAAGAGGCAATAATCAGGTTAATGGTAAAATTCAAATATGTACCAGCTAAATTCATCAATCAAATACCTAAAGATCTAGGTAAGAAAATATC
The DNA here is from genome assembly GCA_018584345.1 of Thuja plicata. Classification (NCBI taxonomy): domain Eukaryota; kingdom Viridiplantae; phylum Streptophyta; class Pinopsida; order Cupressales; family Cupressaceae; genus Thuja; species Thuja plicata. The sequence goes on from MU223249.1 coordinate 1,948,622, forward strand.
TCAACAATGGTCATATGCTCTACAGATCGAAAGAGAAGCAAGGGAGAGGGTACTAGTAACACTAATGCCTCCTGAATCTAAGATTGAATAAATCAAAGAGATCGTGAAGAAGCACTCAAGAAAATTTTTAGCCAAGATAAGGGCATACAAAGTTCTAGAAAACAAATTCATAGAGCTAGATGCAATGACCAAAACTAAATGGAGACAACTCCTAGATATGCCAATAGAGTCAACAAGTCATGAAGAACAATTACTTCTCACCGACACACCTCATAGAGAGGAGGAGACAGACAATGCAAGTCCTCAACACATTTCTTTGGACAATAATAAGAGTGATAATGAGCCCATAAACTTATAAAAAGTCATGGATGATATTGACATCTAATATATCACCAACTATGACTCTGATAAATATCTGTAGAAGAAATATGAAGTAATATTCATTACACTTAAGGATCAAGGACAACAACAATATTTGAAGACATCAAATGATAAAGATATGAATAATATGGTAGGACACATCAGTCATGGACTTAACAAAAGAAGACCTTGTAGAGAAGATACAAAGAGATGAGGATGTCACTGCTCAAAAAGATCAAATCGATGAGCAGGACACCACTCTAGATACAGCCCAAGCAATCACTCAAAGAAATATCCCTATATTAATGAAGGAAATAAATATATTAGAGGGTAATGATGGATCTATTGCAGAGGACACAAACACACCCGAGGACAAGGGCAAGGCTAAAGAAAAAGACACCATAGATAATAGAAAGGAGACAACTATAGAGAAAGCTGCAACCGATGATCGGAAAGATACATCTACTGACCAAAATAAAGAAGAAACACAAAAGGTAGAAGAGGATAAGCAGAAAGATAAGAGTGAAGAAGCAAAGAAAGATGAGATGGAAAAGAAAATAGCAGAAAGATCTATAGAGACACCCAAGGATGATGGAGAGACATCTTCACCTAACCGACAGGTGAACCTCGAGTAGAAAACACTAGAAGAATCTTCAACCAATCCTTCACCAAGCACTTCAGAGAGGAAAAATGAACTCGCAATGGTAGTTCATACATTTGCATCCCCACAAATCTCAAAGAAGAAGAAGGGAAAGCATAAGAATCTAGTAACTCTGGATGAAATAAATGAGATTCCAGTTTGTGATCCAAGGATATTGGATCCAACTGAATTAACAAAGTATGCAAGACTCTGTGAGAGAAAAGCAATACAAGACAAACTAAAGAAAGCCACAAAGGAGGCAAAGGTACTGGAAGTGGAAAAAGGTATACTTCAATAGATTGTACCTGATGTAGATATTGATAAAAAATCTCCAATGCTTGATCAACTTGTGGTACTCATAGATGCAATAACATCTTAGAACATAGATGCTAAGTGTTGTCTGACTTTAAGTCACTCATTTTTTTGGCAATATTGGTCAGTCTGGTCAGTCATGAGTCTAGGTCTAAGTCACTATAGGTAAGTGATCTTTGCCAGATTTCCCTTCATCTGCTTTTTGCTC
>MU223249.1:1976732-2018630 GCA_018584345.1 Thuja plicata
ATTTGATCAATACTTAGAGTACATAAATTGAAATTCTTATAATAAATGTAGCAAGTGAATGCAAATCATCAAAACCTATAAGATAGTGTTAACTGGGTAACATGTACATGCAAATTTCTCTTTTAGTTCCTATTTTGTTGCATGATTAGATTTTGGATAACAATAAGTCCTATGATGTTTGCACATATCACAACTAAGCTCGTTGGATCTTACTCCTCAAAATCAGGGGCTGGATATATTCTGATATCTTCATCCAATGTTGCCCCTAAGGCCATGATCGGCCATTTAGGTTGATGTGTTTACATCAGACAAAGATCTAGTAGCATCTATTGTCTCTCCATGAACCAATATCTCACTTGACTCTTTCATTTTCCATATCTTACCACTGTTGTTATCTTCTCCTTTCTTGAAACAATTTTCAAAATCACTCTTGTATTCTACAAGACTCTTACCAATATCACTATCATTCTTCTTTGTATCCATAGGAGGTGGTACTCTTCTATTATTTACTCCAATATACCTGCAAAACTTTTCTATATGATCTGGATTGTTACATTTGTAACATATAGGAGGTTTTCTATTTTGATTAACTTGCAACTTACAATTCCTTGCAATGTGTCCAGGGTTATTACATTTTTAACATATGATCTTAGCTATTGATTCTTCTCTGGTGTTATCTTGTCTATATCTAGATTGATTAGGTTTCTTGCATTCTTCTTTCTTGTGCCCATATATATTGCAATTAAAACAATAAGTGGAAAAATATTTGAAAGGGGTATTACCTTTGCAATCTCTCTTCATGTGTCCAAACTTGTTACATCCAAAATATCTACCTCTGAAAGGTCTTATCTGTTCTCTAGGTTCTTCAAGAATGGGTCTCTCTCCCTTAATCTTCACATCAGGATTTTCTTCTTGAATCTTAGAACATTCAGCTTTATTAAAGCCAATACCAGACATATCACCTTTAGGTTTATATCTGTCTTTTTGTTCATCGATCAAGTCACTACTCATGTGAAATTTCTCAATGTTTTTCTTTGTCTCAACAAGTTCACCTTTTATGATCTGAATATATTTCTCCAATTCTAGATACTTGTTCTCATAATGGTCATGGTCAATATTCTTTTGTCCCATCAAAATATTAGCATTCTTCAAAGATTCTTTAGTCTTGTTCTTAGCATCCTTTTCTTATTGAATCCCTTTAGCCATTGTTTCATTATTAATCTTCATAGTATCATTCTCTTGTTCAAGTTGCTTTATCTGATCTGAATTATCATTCTCTGAATATTTTTTTATCTGAACCGTAAGATCATGTCTCTAATTTTTGGAAAGTTCAAGCTGATCTTTCAATTTCTTAATGAATCCCTCAGCTCTTCTTAGACTGAATCTCAAGTCACCATTTTTTTCTTTTTCTCTATCAAGGTCTTCAAGTGTTGCTTCAAAGTTCTCTTCCAAACTTATTGAATCCATCTTGATCTCCCTTAAGTTGTTAGACTTTCTCTTCAAGGGCCAATAGCTATGATACCAATTCTTAGAATTGATTAATACTAAGAGGGGGGGGTGAATCAGTATTACCACTTTAAATTAAACTTAAACCAATTCCAAATAAACCATAAGATTGCTGAAATGAAAAGAACATAAAAAATAACACAGAACTCATAACACCATTATTTGTTGTCGAGGAAACCCTGGCCAAGGGAAAACCTCGGTAGGGATGGTACCCACAAGCATGCACTAAAGTATAATGTCCCTATTAGGAGACCTAGCCTTGTAAGGAGATGAATTTTACGTAGTAAATTTACTTGTTAAAGGAATAACAACCCTGTTAAAGGTATACAACACCCTATTAGGGGCCAACTAAGCTTACAACTCTTACAACAAAAAACTTTTGTTACAAAGTGTTCTCATTAATGAACAAAATAATCATCTTTAATGCTTAGATAGTTCCATTCATAGCTCTATAATGATCTCTTTCAACCTCTCCTCTCGCATTTGCCATTCCCATACATATATATTCTTTCTTTCATCATTTCCTCTTTTCTCTTTACAAAAAGTCTTTACATCTATATATCTCTTTCTTCATCAAGTCGGCTTTCTTAATTATTATTACATAGTCGGCTCTCAATAAAAAATAGAATTAATAATGTAAAGAGAAAATACAAAGTCGGCGCTCTTACATAACCAAAATATAGGTTATCCAAAATCATAATCCAACTTAGATTTCTAGGAGTCCACGACATACTCCTTAAATCATTGCTACTTTTTCAACTGCTCTATTACGCTATTTTGTTGTCTGTGTATGTCTTTAAATCTCTCTAACTCACTATAATCATCTCCAAAACCAAATCGACCTTAGATGGAGGTCATACATACTCCATATTATCTCCCTCTAATATCATTAGTTATAAAACGTCATGCTCAATCTTCGCTATCCAAAACAATATTGTTATACTATGTATTTCTGCTTCTGTACATACTTATTTTGAAGACTATATCTCCAAAATAGAACTTCATTCCAAGCGATCAATATATCAGATGTGTTTCTATAAATGGAAACCCATAAGTGGCTCATACCATACCAAAAACTATCACTATCCAACATTCTTGGTATCTTGTGAATATTTATGCCCCAAACTCCCAATCAAGTAAAAAAAAGGCCTAGGAGGTCATCTCTTTTTTTAAATAGAATGATCATGATTCCCAGTGGATAGTTGCAGGAGATTTTACTTCCTCACTTTTTTCATTTTAAAATATTGGGAGGTTTGGCTGATTATTCATAGAGTTTGGTGGACTTGGTTGACTTCATCAGTAGGACTAGTCTTCTTGATATTGATTTGATGGGATAGTTCTTCACTTGGTCCAATCATAGGAAGGGAGGCCACCTTATTCATGTCAAATTGGATATATTTTTAATTTCTTCTAATAGGGACATTGGATAAAATGTCACCTTAAGGACGCTCTCCAAAATGGTGTCTGATCGCAATCATAATCTCCTTGAATGGATTGACAAACCAATTAGTAGACACATCCCTTTCTATTATGAGATCATGTGGACAAGACATCCTGATTTGAGTGTATCTAGAATTGGTGGGATAGTCCAATTCAAGGGACTCATATGTACTGAGTTGTTCAAAAATTATATGTAATAAGAAAAAATGAGAAGGGCTAGAATAATTTTACTTTTGGTGATATATTTCCTAAGAAGAAAGAAATATACTCTAGATTGAAAACAATTCAAGAAAAAAATGCTAAGGGAGACCACTTGGAATTTACACATAGGGAGGAGGAAGCTCTAAGGGGAAAATTGAAGGAGAATATACAACAGGAGGAAATTTATTGGAAACAAAAATCTAAGGTATAGTAGTCGAAGGAGGGTGATAGGAGCCTTCTTTCACATGTCTTATAGAAAACATAAGAAGATGATGATTCTCAATTGGGTTTCATGGCTTTGAGTTATTTATGTAACATTTTTAGGGAAGAAAATCAAATTTCCAATAAGCTATTTGAGGACTAGTTGCCCCACTATTTGCCTAATGTTGTTGATGCTACTAATAATTTGCAGATGATTCCCCTGGTAGCTAAAGATGAGGTCAAAAATGTTTGTTTTCTATATGGGGCCTATAAATCCCTAGGACCAAATGGATTTATGTCTACCCTTTTCTAGGAATTATGAGATATTGTAGGCTTTGATATTACCATAGAGACAAACGACTTCTTCTGAACTAGGAAGTTGCTAAATAAACTAAACAACTCTTTCATTTCTCTAATTCTAAAGATATATAAGCCATAAAGAATCTTGGACTTTAGACCTATAAGCCCATGTAATACTATTTACAAAATATTCTCGAAGGTGTTAGTTAATAGAATCAAACCATTTTGTGGTGCAGGAGCACCTCATAAATCCAAGGGTCACTTCATTGATCCGAACATGCTCAATCCAAGGATGGATTAACCTTTCTTTTGTCTGGGGGAGTATGGTGCAGGAGCACACCTAACTCAAACCCCTAGCTCTTTATTTTTGTCTTGTACTGACTCTAGCCAAGTCAGGAGAGTGTGTGTGGACATTAGAAGGTCATTTGTTTTTCCCTAAAATAGATATGACTAGGTCAATCCATGTCTAGATAGGTTGCTTGGTTGGTTTCTTTTAGTTGTGTGTGTGTGAGAGGTAGTTTGGAAGCCTCTAGAAATCCAACCAAGGCATCGAGAACTTTGGATAAGCTGCTTGGTCTCACTAGCACTCGACATACACTGGTGCCTAGCAACTCGGCCTACACTGGTGCTGAGTTAACACTGTAGCCGAGTTAACACTAAAGCTGAGTTAACATTGTAGCCGAGTTAACACTGATGCCGAGTTAACACTACAACTCAGCCAATACTACAACTCGGCTTGCATTACTGTTGCTTGGCAATATTCAGTTGTAACAGCTCGTGAAAAGTGGATCTTGTCTTTTATGGAAAGTATGGTTAGTGTAACGGTTCCTGAAGAGATTCTTGTGAATGAGTGGACCGTTAGGGTTGTTTCCTATGAGAGGATGGTTATTAATAACATCTAGAGCATTCATTTTTGGAGATCTAGAGAATAGAGAAGAAGAAAGAGGAGAAGCTACAGGAAATATTGTAGAGTTGCAGATTATTGTACTATTTTGTTTTATTTTCCAGTAATGAGAAGTTGCAGAGTGTGTGTTTAGTGGATATATAGTTTCTTTGTGGTTCCTTTTGCATGCAAGTAGATTAGTTACTTTATTCTTTGTTTTGTAAGTTGTTAGTTATTCACCTATTCTGGGTTGTAAAAATTAATGACCTCTCAAGATTCTTGAATCCATGGTGAGAATCATGTGTTGGGATGGAACTCGAGAGGAGCCCTTGTACATAGTTTCCTTTTTGTTTTCCGTAGGAGAAGCAATAGAAAAAAGTCTGGAGATCTTACCCTAGGCGAGGTTGGTAATAGTCTGGCTAGGGAAGAGAATGAAAGAAATGTTCTGAGAACATTGATTGAGTGAGAAGAATGAATCTATTTGTGTAGGTTCAACAAGGAGAAGATGAAAATAATTTCGATGGGGGACTGAGTCTTGAAGAGGAGGTAAAGTTGAGAGTAAATTACCTCAGTTTAGGGTTGTGAATGCCCTAAGAGATGTAGGAGAAAGATCTTAGAGCAGAGCCAACCTGGTTCTGTAGCAGCAACAAGACCTTCATCCACATTAGAATGGTATCAGAGCTAGAATATCTTGAGCGTGTGAGGATTGAAACTCACACCAGGACTGAGTTGGAAAGAGATTTGGGTTGTAGATTCTTGCATTTGAGTTTTTCATAATTGATAGTTTGAAGGCATCATGCCAGCAGCAAGAGGAAGAAGACATTCAGTCTTCCAAATAAAGTGCAAGTGCAAAAACAAGGTATGCAACGTTATTATTGATAGTGGTTCAATAGATAACTTAGTTTCCATAGAAATGGTTGAGAAGCTGAATTTATCTAGGATTCTGCATGAAGCACCGTACAGAGCATATGGTATAGCTGATGATCAGTGGGTTGATATTTTGGAGAAATGTTTTGTTCCATTTCAGATTGGGAGATATAATGACATAGTTGAATGTGATATTATGCCTTTAAGGGATTGCCATTTGATATTGGGAAGAGCATGGCAATTTGATAAGTCAGCCATGTATAATGGTAGAGAAAATACATATGCCTTCACATATGATGAAGTGGGTTTTGTGATGAATCCATTGCCAGATGATGACACATCATGGCCAATGATGAGAAGTCTTGGATTGGTTGATAGGATAGAGTTCCCAACTCATTGGGAAGATAAAAAGGAAGTAAAATAATTTCTAGTCAAAGACAATGGGATTTTGGAGCAGAATCTGATAGTGGCAGCGATAAGGATGTTGAAGTAGAAGGGGAAGAACCTATTGCTGAGAAGGTTCAAGAGATTTGTGTAGTAGATATTGGCAAAGACAACAAGGAGACAAGTCTTATGGGGCTTGAGTGTGATGAAGTTTTTGTTGGGACAATGGCATGTCCTTTGATTTGTGTAGAGAGTACACTACTGAATGATACTCCTATGATAGTGAATGTAGAGGCTAATGATATGGTCTTTGAAGTGGATGATGTTTTGAAATGCACAGATGAAGGGCATGATATTGGTTTAGTTGCAATAATTATCTCAATGCAAGAGACTAAGAGTGACGTGATGGGCCATGAAGAGGCCTTGAAGATTGTTTACTCTCCTGGTAAGGAGGTATTGCAAGAAGATTGGGTATTTACTCCAAGTGTTGAACCTTGGAAGGATTTTGAAAGTGCAGATCCATACCTATATGGGGTACCAATGAGGATATTTCAGCAGTCTACGTCCAATGGGTAGATGACAAATGCAAAGTTGATGATCTAGATTTTTCCCATGGGAGGCAACCCCAAACTTAAGCTAAAGAACAATGTGGAGAAACACTATGGGAGACTGCAATGGGTCTTCAATGTTGATCTTTTTCAGCCAAGAGTTAAAATGAAGTTTTGTCTTCTAATGCATTTTGGTTGCAGGTTTCCAAGAGTACTTGGGAAGGTTTTTTAAATTGTGGAGTATGGTGCAGGAGCACCTCATGAATCCAAGGGTCACTTCATTGATCCAAACATGCTCAATCCAAGGATGGATTAACCTTTATTTTGTCTGGGGGAGTATGGTGCAGGAGCACACCTAACTCAAACCCCTAGCTCTTTATTTCTGGCTTGTACTAACTCTAGCCAAGTCAGGAGAGTGTGTGTGGACCTTAGAAGGTCATTTGTTTTTCCCTAAAATGGATATGACTAGATAGGTTGCTTAGTTGGTTTCTTTTAGTTGTGTGTGTGTGAGGTAGTTTGGAAGCCTCTAGAAATCCAACCAAGGCATCAGGAACTTTGGATAAGCTGCTTGGTATCACTGACACTCGGCATACACTAGTGCGTAGTAAATCATCCTACACTGGTGCCGAGTTAACAATGTAGCTGAGTTAACACTGAAGTCGAGTTAACATTGTAGCCAAGTTAACATTGATGCTGAGTTAACACTAATGCTGAGTTAACATTGCAGCCGAGTTAACACTGCAACTCAGCGAATACTGCAGCTCGGCTTGCATTACTGTTGCTCGGCAATATTCAGTTATAACGGCCCATGAAAAGTGGATCTTGTCTTTTATGGATAGTATGGTTAGTGTAACGGTTCCTGAAGAGATTCTTGCAAATGAGTGGACCGTTAGGGTTGTTTCATATGAGAGGATGGTTACTAATAACATCTAGAGCATTCATTTTTGGAGATCTAGAGGATAGAGAAGAAGAAAGAGGAGAAGCTACAGGAAATATTGTAGAGTTGCAGATTATTGTACTGTTTGGTTTTATTTTCTAGTAATCAGAAGTTGCAGAGTGTGTGTTTAGTGGATATCAAGTTTCTTTGTGGTTCCTTTTGCATGCAAGTAGATTAAGTTATTTTATTCTCTATTTTGTAAGTTGTTAGTTCTTCACCCATTCTAGGTTGTAAACATTAATGGCCCCTCGAGATTCCTGAATCCATGGTGAGAATCATGTGTTGGGATGGAACTCGAGAGGAGCCCTTGTACATAGTTTCCTTTTTGTTTTTCATAGGAGAAGCAACAGAAAAAAGTCTAGAGATCTTACCCTAGGCAAGCTTGGTAATAGTCCGGCTAGGGAAGAGAATGAAAGAAATGTTCTAAGAACATTGATTGAGTGAGAAGAATGAATCTATTTGTGTAGGTTCAGCAACAAGAAGATGAAAAGCATTTTGATGGGGGACTAAGTCTTGAAGGGGAGGTAAATTTGAGAGTGACTTACCTCAGTTTAGGGTTGTGAACACCCTAAGAGATCTAGGAGAAAGATCTCAAAGCAGAGCCAAGCTGGTTCTGTAGCAGCAACAAGACCTTCGTCCACATCAGAATGGTATCAGAGCTAGAAGATCTTGAGCGTGTGAGGATTGAAACTCACACCAGGACCAAGTTGGAAAGAGATTTGGGTTGTAGATTCTTGCATTTGAGTTTTTCATATTTGATAGTTTGAAGGCATCATGCCAGTAGCAAGAGGAAAAAGACATTCAATCTTCTAGATAAAGTGAAAGTGCAAAAACAAGGTATGAAAAGTTATTGTTGATAGTGGTTCAATACATAACTTAGTTTCCATAGAAATGGTTGAGAAGCTGAATTTATCTAGGATTCCACGTGAAGCACTGTACATAGCATATGGTATAGCTGATGATCAGTGGGTTGATGTTTTGGAGAAATGTTTTGTTCCATTTCAGATTGGGAGATATAATGACATAGTTGAATGTGATATTATGCCTTTAAGGGATTGCCATTTAATATTGGGAAGAGCATGTAAATTTGATAAGTCAGCCATGTATAATGGTAGAGAAAATACATATGCCTTCACACATGATGAAGTGGGTTTTGTGATGAATCCACTGCCAGATGATGACACGTCATGGCCAATGATGAGAAGTCTTGGATTGGTTGATAGGATAGAGTTCCCAACTCATTGGGAAGATAAAAAGGAAGTGAAATAATTTCTAGTGGAAGACAATGGGATTTTGGAGAAAACAAAATCTGATAGTGGCAGCGATAAGGATGTTGAAGTAGAAGGGGAAGAACCTATTGCTGAGAAGGTTCAAGAGATTTGTGTACTAGATGCTGGTGAAGACAGCAAGGAGACAAGTCTTATGGGGCTTGAGTGTGATGAATTTTTTGTTGGGACAATGGCATGTCCTTTGATTTGTGTAGAGAGTACATTGTTGAATGGTACTCCTATGATAGCGAATGTAGAGGCTAATGATATGGCCTTCGAAGTGGATGATGTTTTGAAATGCCCAGATGAAGGGCATGTTATTGGTTTAGTTGCAAAACTGATCTCAATGCAAGAGACTAAGAGTGACGTGATGGGCCATGAAGAGGCCTTGAAGATTGTTACTCTCCTGGAAAGGAGGTATTGCAAGAAGATTAGGTATTTACTCCAAGTGTTGAACCTTGGAAGGATTTTGAAAGTGCAGATCCATACCTATATGGGGTACCAATGAGGATATTTTAGGAGTCTACGTCCAATGGGAAGGTGACAAATGCATAGTTGATGATCTACATTTTTCCCATGGGAGGCAAACCCAAAGTTAAGCTAAATAAAAATGTGGAGCAACACTATGGGAGACTACAAAGGGTCTTCAATGTTGATCTTTGTTAGCCAAGAGTTAAAATGAAGTTTTGTTTTCTAATGCATTTTGGTTGCAGGTTTCCAAGAGTACTTGGGAAGGTTTTCAAGTTGTGGAGTATGGTGCAGGAGCACCTCATGAATCCAAGGGTCACTTCATTGATCCAAACATGCTCAATCCAAGGATGGATTAACTTTTCTTTTGTCTGGGGGAGTATGGTTTAGGAGCACACCTAACTCAAACCTCTAGCTCTTTATTTCTGGCTTGTACTAACTCTAGCCAAGTCAGGAGAGTGTGTGTGGACATTAGAAGGTCATTTGTTTTTCCCTAAAATGGATATGACTAGTTCAATCCATGTCTAGATAGGTTGCTTGGTTGGTTTCTTTTAGTTGTGTGTGTGTGAGGTAGTTTGGAAGCCTCTAGAAATCCAACCAAGGCATCGGGAACTTTGGATAAGCTGCTTGGTATCACTGGCACTCGACATACACTGGTGCCTAGCAACTCGGCCTACACTGATGTTGAGTTAACATTGTAGCCAAGTTAACACTAAAGCCGAGTTAACACTGTAGTTGAGTTAACACTAATGCCGAGTTAACACTACAGCTCAGCCAATACTGCAGCTCGGGTTGCATTACTGTTGCTCGACAATATTCAGTTGTAACAGCCCATGAAAAGAGGATCTTTTCTTTTATGGACAATATGGTTAGTGTAACAGTTCCTGAAGAGATTCTTGTAAATGAGTGGACTGTTAGGGTTGTTTCCTATGAGAGGATGGTTACTAATAACATCTAGAGCATTCATTTTTGGAGATCTAGAGAATAGAAGAAGAAAGAGGAGAAGCTACAAGAAATATTGTAGAGTTGCAGATTATTGTACTGTTTTGTTTTATTTTCCAGTAATGAGAAGTTGCAGAGTGTGTGTTTAGTGGATATCAAGTTTATTTGTGGTTCATTTTGCATGCAAGTAGATTAGTTACTTTATTCTTTGTTTTGTAAGTTGTTAGTTCTTCACCCATTCTGGGTTGTAAACATTAATGGCCCCTCAAGATTCCTGAATCCATGGTGAGAATCATGTGTTGGGATGGAACTCGAGAGGAGCCCTTGTACATAGTTTCCTTTTTGCTTTCCGTAGGAGAAGCAACAACAAAAATTCTAGAGATCTTACCCTAGGCGAGCTTGGTAATAGTCCGGCTAGGGAAGAGAATGAAAGAAATTATCTGAGAATATTGATTGAGTGAGAAGAATGAATCTATTTGTGTAGGTTCAGCAAGAAGAAGGTGAAAAGCATTTCAATGGGGGACTGAGTCTTGAAGAGGAGGTAAAGTTGAGAGTGACTTACCTCAGTTTAGGGTTGTGAACACCCTAAGAGATCTAGGAGAAAGATCTCATAGCAGAGCCAAGCTGGTTCTATAGCAGCAACAAGACTTCCATCCACATCATTTTGGATGTCTTTATTAAGAACAACCAAAAGGGGATTTATTCTTGGGAGGAAAATCCTTGATGTTTTTGCTACAACTCATGAAGTTATACTTTCTATGGATAAATGTTGTTAGCCGACAATGTTTTGTAAGATTGATATCTCTAAGGCTTATGATAGAGTAAATTGGGACTTCTTGTTCAAAGTCCTTAGGAAGTTGGGGTTTGACAACAAAATGATCAGCTTAGTTAGACAATGTGTGATAATTATTTGATATTTTGTTCTTGGAAATGGGGTCTCTAGAGGTTTTTTGGGGGAAGTTAGAGGAATTAGCTATGGGGTGGTTGTCTCCTTATTTATTCATTATCCTTTCTGAGGTTTTGGAAAGAATTTTTCAAGATTGGTTAACGGGGTAAACTATAAGGGGTGGCGATGTCTCCACTATACCTACAAAGGTTTTAAAATAATTTGTGGATGATACCTTCCTATTTGGTATAGATACGATAGTGGAAGCAATAGAATGGAAATAATTCCTTAACCAATAAGCCGAAGTCTAAAGACAATATATTAATTATGATAAAAGAAACATTTACTTCTTTATTACCATAGACGGGCTACAAAATAAAATTAAAGCTATTATAGAACTTCAGAGGTCTTTTCTTCCTAGAATATATTTAGGTTTACCTCTTAATGTAAAAGAGGTATCTAATACCTTTTGGAGATCAATATTATTACAAAATAAAAGAAAACTAGCAAGATGGAAAGTTAAACTACTTAGCAGTGTAGGGGAATTACAACTCCTAGCGGCTTCCTTACAAGGTATCCCTATCTACGTCCTTTCCTTGTTTAAGATCTCAATCTCAATAGCAGAAAAATTGGGAAGAATACAAAGTATGAACATGCATGGAAGAGAAAGAAGAATGACACTTGCTAGCTGGGATAAGGTTTGCCACCTAATGAATATGGGAGGGTTGGGAATAAGAAAAAACATTATTACTTAACAGAGCCCTTATGGAAACATTTGATGGAAATGAGCTCTCCATAATGCTAATTGGGTGTAATATCATGGCTGCCAAATATTTAAACAATGAGAAGTTTCACAAGGTTCTAACAAGGTTTAGATGGTTAATAAATTGAACTAACCAAACACAAATAGTATAGGTAGACAATGTAATATAGCCAATGATAATTACACTAAAATTTATTGATTTTATTTATTTATTTAGTATTGATGACCCATGTTAAATTATTTTTATCACTAATATTAATTGATTAGCTTAGGTTACCAAAATAATATAATAGACAAACAATGTAATATAACCAATTATACTTACACTAACACTTATTTCTTTAATTTATTTGTGTAGCATTTACAACCTATGTTAAATTGTGTTTACTCCTAATACTAATTGATTAGCATAGGTAACGTATATGAAATAGTTTCTACTTTACATTTAGTGAAATTATCCAATCTTTTCAATATTTAAATCTTTGAGTTTAGAAATATATGTTTAATATTTATGGATCAAATATGTACCACTAGTGATCAATCCTTTCTACTATATGAATGAAATAAAAAATGTAAATGATTTGTAACTTGGAACAATGGAGATACTACATATGGACCAAGGGAACATATTTAATTGTGCACTTTGTTCTTTGATGACTATTAAGAATTTTAAGATTTAAAATAACTATAGGAAAATTTATAGATTGTGAGGGCTAAGTTCTCATCGATTTACACCCTTGATTAGATAAGTTTAATAGTAAATTTAGTCAAATGTCTTTGGGTGATTTGATGTAGAATTATGTTCCCTTTATTATCCTAGAGAAGTATTCCTATAATGATGTTCTTTATAATATGTAGGGTTTTTAGTGACGATTAACTACAAAAAATGTTCAAATGGGTATGTTTAAATAATAAGCCATAATGAATCATTGCAAAAAATATTTACCAATTTGACTCCCAATGGGTATGAAGAAAAGAGGGGTAAATATTTTAAATTGTACAAGAAATAGATATTAGATTAGATACACGTCATACACGATCAATCTTACACATTATAAAAGTCACCAGGGTATAACATGAACAATCTTAAGATTAGGAGTGAATGCATGGAAGTTAGAGACACTAAATAGAAGTTTGTGGGGACAAGTATAAATATAGTAGGGATAAGGATGATGTACAAAAATCTTTATAAGAGTGAATGAAGATGAATAAGAATTTAAGAAGGATCTAAACTTAACACAAAGTGTGCCACATGTCACTATAAAATTATATAAAATGATGGACCCAAACTAAATGAAAATTGACATGGATTTGCAAATTTTATCATTGCAATTATATTTTATAGACCCATTTTTCTAGAAAGTACATATTATTTTCTTGTGGTTTGATATGATTTTACATCAAAATAATTATGAAAGAAGGGGAAAAATGGTCATGTGGTTTGACAATGAAAATCCACTACTCTGAATGCTATGAAAATAAATAAGAAAAGCAAGATTTGACGTTGCAAATTAGAAAATGTTATAAAAAGGAAAGATCCAATGCACAAGCTCATAATTACAGTCGACTTTGATGCAAATGATAAAATTTATATATCAAAGGAGAAATCTAATGATCATTCAATCAACCTTGCTTCCACTATTATGCCTATAAAGTCTCCTAATGCCATTGGTTGTGGTGAAAAGCTAAAAAGGGAAGTGAATTTTGAAATGGACCCCTCATCTAAGAATTGGAAAGAAAGAAAGGTTTGTTAAAATAATTGCATCAAATGACTTTCAGACAACAAATAAATGAGGAGAATGGAAATATGTAATTCTCATGCACACCCATTTAGATCATGCATGTTTTTAAAAAAAAAAAATTAATATATAGGAGTGGGCCTCTTGTCCACAACATGCCTTCAAAAAATGTCTGTGAGTGATTTGATGTAGAATTATGTTCCTTTTAATGTCCTAAAGAAGTATTCCTAGAATGATGTCCTTTGTAATATTTAGGATTTTTATTGATTATAAATTATAAGAAAAGTTCAAATGGTTGTCTTTAATTAGTAAGCCATAATGAGTCATTGTAAAAAAAATATGTACCGATTTGAATCCCAATGACTACAAAGAAAGAGGTGTCAATATTTCAATTGTAAAAAAAGGTTAGATCATATCCACGTCATATGGGATAAATCTTACACATTAAAAAAGGGACCCAAAGCCAAAAATGCATAATCTTAAGATTAGGAGTGAATGCATGAAAGTTGGGGCTAATATCTACAAGTTTGTGGGGACAAGTATAGATAAAATAGGGATAAGGATGGATGTACAAAAAACTATATCAAGGAGACTGAAGATGAATAAGAATTCAAGGAACTAAACTCAATACAAAAGCGTGCCACATGTTGCTATATAACTACAATAAATAATAGACCAAAAGTAAATGAAAATTGACATGGATATGCAACTTTCATAATTACAATTATATTCCACAAATCTAATTTTTTTTAGAAAAGTACATATTTATTTCTTATGGTTTGATGTGATTTTGCTTCAAAAATCATCATGAAAGAAAGGGGAAAAATTTTTGATGATACTATTTGACAATAAAAAGTCACTACTATGATGTTATTATGAAATGAATAAAGAAAAATAAGATTTGAAATAAAAATTTGAAAATCATTATAAAAAGGGAAAAAAAATTAAAATAAGGTACCACTGGAAGGAGGCACCTGGATCAAGTCACTAGGCAAATTCTCTTTTTTTAATCATAATGAAAAAATGTTCCCTTGCTAATGAGAAGGTGATGGTACGGAGCTTTTGATGATTTGGAGACATCTACAAAAAAATAAATAAAATTTGTTAACATTTGTACCATACATTATAATGTAGTATCGATTAAATATTTTGTCCTCATTGATTGCTAATTAAACCGGCAAACATAAGCACGTTCGTTCATTGTATATGAATTTTATTTTGCTTTTTGCACACGCAGATAAAAGTTAACCACCGACGGATCATCAAGCTTTGACAAACTCGTGCATTTTTACACATTCCCTAGGTAGTGTTCTCTTAAATCATGACTTGCCTTTCTGTCTTTTGATTCATGGTCCTCACCATCCCTATTGACCTTCCTTCCATAATCATGTTAAAGTAGATTTTTGAAAATGTTCCCCATGTTCTACTTTTCCAACTTACTAGTCATGTTATTATTAGTTTTCTTGATCATGTTCTACTGTGGCTTATTTTAAAACCCACTTCTTTGGAGATCACTGTATAGCTATAATGTCTGTCAATAATTTCCTAGTTTTGAATTCACAATCTTTATAATTAGAATGCTGAATATTTTCATTTATTTTCCTTAATGTTGTGGGACCATTTCAATTAGTGTGCATCTAAGGATGGCTTGGTACTTCCATTTACTATTCTAGTGTTAGTCTGATGTAATAGTTCATGATTATTGAAGAAGAGTAGGATTGCTTAGGCTATATTGATTAGGGTCTTGGTATATTTTTACTTTCATGTTAGAAAAATAATCTTACTCTAGTCTTATTCAATTTTATACATACTAGGGAGATGAAATTGATCAAGGATTTCCTTTGTTTATTTTCATGACTTTTTTCTTTTATGTTTTTGTATTGTTTCAATTAGTGTGGGATTTATTTATTAATTAGGACCTTGGTGTATTTTATTTGATGTATGTTAAGAAATAACTTTATTTTAGTCTTATTTATTTTTTATAAGAGTATAAAATTGATCAATAATTTTCATTGTTCTCACTTTAGTTTAGATCTATAGGTATAAAATTTGTATAAATCATTTTTGTATATACGAATTTGAATTTCAATATTTTAATATTATAATCGAGCTTATATTTTATTTTTTCTAGAATCCCTTATAAGCTAACTATTAAGCATGAAGTATTTTAAATCACATAAAGATGATGTATTTCAAGACATACCCAGAGAGAGAGAGAGAGAGAGATGTTGGAAAAATGGTCAGCGCTCCCCTCGGGATTCGTGACAAGGGACTAACCACCTCCTGTGGATTCTATAAGTCTAGTGGTTGTATCAGGCATTGACAAGTCGATCTTTTGGTGCAACGACAACCACACTTGTAACAAGTGGTATCAGAGCTTGGTCACAGGTTTGCATCCCCTCGGATAACGCTGAGGGGGAGATTGTTGGAAAAATGGTCAGTGCTCCCCTCGGGATTTGTGGCAAGGGACTAACTGCCTCCTGTGGATTCTATAAGTCTAGTGGTTGTATCAAGCATTGACAGGTTGATCTTTTGGTGCAACGACAACCACACTTGTAACGAGAGAGAGAGAGAGAGAGAGAGAGAGAGAGAGAGAGAGAAGAATATGGACATAAATAAGATGATTGCAGAAAGAAGAATATTTTTTTTATTTGTAAAGTGCATGATCATGATTCAAGCATATGTAGTAACATGAGGAATAAAATTGATACTGTCAATAGGAGAAAGGTTAGATGTTTTTCATGCAAGAAATATGGTCACATTGCTAGTTAATACACTGCAAAGAAGAAAAGATTGGATAGAATATTGTTCAACGGGTCAGATGCAACCTATATGAACTTACTACTGAGAATTGCAGAAATAAGAAGATGAACAAAAGTTGTCTAGGAGGAAACAAGAAAGTGTAGAAGCATGATCAAAGAAAAAAGAAGAAAATGGATAGGAAAGACAAGCATGACAAGAGAGTACAGAAGGATGACAAAGGAAAAGAAAAGGATAAGAAGACAAAGAAGAGACAAAGCGTAGAAACAAGTCAAAGAACAAGAAGAGAAAGGATAATGTCAGAAAATATTCAGCTCTTAGAGGCAAGGATATTGTATGAGCATAGAATGGGATCTATATTTTGGAGACTGATAATATATAATGTTCTCATTTTTAAATATGATTTAATAATAAGTAATAATTGAAAAATTAATTTTCATTAAAAGAAAACTTAATTAATCAATAATAATATATAAAAATAGGTAAATAATATAATATAGTTATAAATAAATAACAATATTACAAACACATTGTTAAGTGCGTCCTTGTTAGAGGATTCAAAACTAACAGTTTGTATTTTGACCTAGCATTCACTATGTTGTCAACAAGAAAACCTTTTGATGCTCTTGAGCATCTCAATACAATAAGGATGGTTAAATCCCACTCAGTTAAGAGATTTTTTGAATCAATGGTTAAACTGAAACAATAAATGATCTGTTTGTATACAACTTTAAACTTGTAGATATTTAGATCTATTGTTAGCCCAATAATAAGTCTATGATCAATATGCTCTTCAGTTCCTTTGCTCCCCTCTTTATTTTTCTCAGTGAATGCTCTTGCTTCTATTGCTCGGTGTCTACAAAATTTCTTGGCTCTGTTCTTCAGCCTGTATGATCATATTTGCATGAAGACTTATTTCTTCACACAAAATATACTCATCATTCCTCTTTTCATAATGAATTACTTATCTCTTTATATAGACATGATTTCACCATTCAATCTTCTTGTTTTCATCGTAAATCACTTCTTGATCCGCAAATCCCGCCATGCTTTTCTTTATTCTGTAAAGATCTGCTTTAGTTTTATTCCATAAATCTCTCCTTGTTAACTGTGAATAAAACTAGATTTAAATATTCTTCTTATCTTTAGCTTATCTAATCGATGAAAATAAAATGATCAATCAGTTAACTCTAAATATAGCTCTGCCAGCTAAGTAGTTTTGTTGTTTTCTAACTCCAGTTAGTTTCGGTCAAAGACTTCAATTGTGCTCTGTCAATGACTTCAGTTATGCTCGGGCATCAACTTCACTTGTGCTCAGTAATCACTTGCTCATTTTACACTATGAACTACTCTGCTTGGTGTTCACTGCAAACTGCTCTACTCGGTATACACTGTGAACTGTCACTTGGTGTATACATTATCAACGACATAAACTTTGTCTTTTCAGCTCTTCTAAGTTTATGAAAATGTGTATATGATAAATCATATCATATCAAGTTGACATCAATGACAATATAATACATTAACTGATTTAATGTCTTGGATTCGCTTTTGCAGCTCAGTGATCATCAACTTATCATCTTCAAACATTCAATCAGTTATAGTTCATCAATCTCTCCCTTTGGTATTGATGGAAACATAGTATCAACACAATGTGAAATATTCCATAACATACCAAAATTATTTTTCTATAACCAATTCAAATATCTTACTCTCGGTAAGCTCTTCTTGCTTAGATTTGATTCTACAGGGTGTTTTCCCTTTCTTCATTCCCTTCAATGGATAGATGTAGCAACTTTTGATTATGACTCTCCCTTTCTTGTAGAATCTCTTCTCCCTTTTTTGGATAGATATAGAGTGTTAAATTTCTCCAATTCTCTCCCTTTGATGGATGGTTATTCCATTGAATCTTTCTTTTCTCTGATGGATATTTCTCTTCTCTCCCTTTGGATGTTCTGTGGATGTTCTTCTCTTTCTGATATTTTCTCTCCCTTTGATTAATCATGACAGATGTTTCATTGTATCCTTTTCTCCATCATCATTGGATATTTTATTTGAATGTATCTCTCCCTAGGATGATCATGATAGATATTTTATTGTATCCTTCTCTCCCTTTGACAACAATGCCAAACACAAATATATCATTGAATCTTCTATCCATCAGCAATACAACTATGTAGTAGCCAACAATATCTCTGGTGTGTAGTTCAGATATGTACCTTTATGTACTGATATGTCATTGAAGCCCATATCTCATCTTGAATCAACATTATAAATCTTTAGGTAATGTGTAGGCTAATGCAACCTCCTAGTCAGCTTAGTGACCAGTAGACAAGGGATGAACCCCTATTCTCTTCCTTAGGTACTCAAATGTATCTTTTGGCAATGGATTCGAGAATATGTTTGCTAGTTGTTCTTTGGATTGTACATATTCCAGTATCACCTTCTTCTCTTATACTTGTTCCCTTAAGTAATGATACTTAATAGATATGTGATTTTTTTTAACATGCATCACGGGGTTCTTTCAGATGTTTATAGCACTTGTATTATCACAATTGACAATCACTGGGTCAAGAATTTCCATATTCATACCTTTCAACAATTTCTTGATCCATGCAATGTTAGAGCAATTTGCAGCGGCAACTACATATTATGCTTCTGTAGTTGATTGAGAGATGCATCCTTTCTT
The DNA here is from genome assembly GCA_018584345.1 of Thuja plicata. Lineage (NCBI taxonomy): Eukaryota > Viridiplantae > Streptophyta > Pinopsida > Cupressales > Cupressaceae > Thuja > Thuja plicata. Next base: position 1,995,515 of record MU223249.1, read on the forward strand.
TTTACTTATCCATGTGACAATTCTATCACCCATAAAGAAAGCTCCTCCTGTAGTTCTCTTTCTATCATCTATGTTTCCAACCCAATCAATATTAGTATAGACTTGTAGGTCAAATTTGCCTTCTTTATTTTACCACAAACCATAGTCTTCGGTATTCTTCAGATATCTCAAAATTTTGTTAACAGCAGTTGTGTGTGATTCCTTAGGATTAGAAAAGAATCTTGCAACTATACCACCTGCATGTGCTATATCAGGTCTTCTGTGTACAAGAAACATAAGTTTAACAATCATAGATTTGTATAGGGTCTGGTTTACCTCAATTTTCTTGTCCTCCTTTGTCAATTTGAATCCAGTTTCCATCGGTGTTCCAACTAGTTTGGAGTCATCCATCTTGAATATCTTTAGAATTTCTTTGATGTACTTTGATTGTGTGATATAGATTCCTTCAGCCTATTGTAGAATCTGTAGTCCAAGAAAGAATTTGATCTCTCCAAACATTGACATCTCAAATTCTTTTCTCATTTCATCAAAAAATGACTTTCATAGCATATCATTACCTCCAAATATGATATCATCAACAAATATCTCAGCAATCAAACTTTTATCATCAGTTTCTCCTTTCAAATACAAATTACTGTTATCACTTGTTCTTACAAATTCAATACTAATGAGATAAGAGTGAATTCTTTCATACCATGCTCTTGGTGCTTGTTTCAATCCATACAAGGCTTTGTGTAGCTGACAAACCATATTTCTCTTGTTAGCATCAACAAACCCTTCAGGTTGTTCAATGTATACCTCCTCTTCTAGTATTCCATTCAGAAATGCAGATTTAACATCCATTTGGTATACTTTGAATCCTTTAAAAGTAGCATAAGAAAGTAGAATTCTTACTCCTTCTAGTCTGGAAATGGGTGCAAATGTTTCTCCATAGTCAATACCTTATTCTTGTACATACCCTTTGCATACCAGTCTTGCTTTGTTCCTTCTGACTTCTCTACTCTCATTTAGTTTGTTTCTAAAAATCCATTTGGTACCAATGACATTTTTGTCACTCGGTCTAGGTACTAATGTCCATGTCTTATTATTCTCAATCTGGTCAATCTCTTCACTCATTGCACTAATCCATTCTTGATTCTCAAGTGCAACATTAATAGATTTAGGCTCAAAATCACAAATTAAACATCTAGTGTTAAGTGACTTACTTCTTGCTCTCATTACTGCTATTTTGTCTCCAATGATCTGGTCATGTGGATGGTTTCTTCTGACATATTTATCAAGTACAGGTTAAGATCTCTATTCCACATTCTAATCTTCATTATCTTGATCTTTATTTTGATCTTCATCGCTTGGTTCAAAATTGTGAGCATTTTCCTGATTCTCGGTGTGTACAGCCTATTGCTCGGTTGCATTGTTTTGTCGCTCGGTAGTGTTACACTATTTCTTGGGAAAAGTGTCATGTTCTTCAATGTAGACAAATCTATTTTAATCTTCTAGTTCCTTTCTACTTTCCTCATAATTTTTCTCAGCAAATTCATCCACTTTAACATTTGCACTTTCAATGATTTTGTTAGAAGATTTGTTAAGACATTTATAAGCTTTTCTTCTGGTAGAATATCCTAAAAATATTCCTTCATCATTTTTAGAGTCAAGTTTTCCATTTCTATAATCTTTCAATATATAACATTGACTTCCAAAAATTCTAAAGTAACTCACATTTGGTGTGTATCCATACAATAGCTCATAAGGTGTCTTATTGGTGTCTTTCTTCAATTGAACTCGGTTTAGTGTATAGACACCAGTATTTACAGCTTCTCTCTAGAATGTTTGTGTGATGTCTTTTTCAATCATTAGTGTTCTGGCATAGTCAACAATTGATCTATTCCTCCTTTCAGCAATCACATTTTGTTTTGGTGTCCTCAGTGCAGAAACTTGTCTTGTAATCCCATGCTCATTACAAAATTTAGTGAATTCATCATAAATAAATTGTCCTCCTCCATCTAATCTTAAACATTTCACTTCTTTCCCACTTTATCTTTATACCATCGGAACATCTTAAATGCTTCTAATTTCTCTTTTAAGAACATGACAGTCATCATCCTAGAATAGTTATCAAGAAATAGAATGAAGTATCTGTTGGCAAGTTGACACTCAAAGTGTATATGACTTATTTTGTGTTTTTATTATGGCAACAAAGTCATATGAAGTTTTGACAGTAAACTTTGAAGAGAAAAATTAACTAAGTACAAAAAACAAAATAGTACAGAGTTATTTAGTTGATTAGAGCACTAGCGCACGTGCGTACGATCAAGTCAGACTATGCACGTTCATACTTAAGCTCTATTATATGTTATTGTGTTTACCCTATACACGCATGGTACGAAATGATAGTACGGATAAGTTACAGGAAGATTAAGTGCCACTAACTGTTCAAAAAATAGAGTATGGAGCCGACCTCAGTGTTTGAATTACCATATAATATTTTGTTTTGTAAAGGTTATGTGCCTATTGTAATAAGTTTGTAATTATGTCTTAATCATTCATGTAAACATGCTTAAGCCGATTTGTTTGGAAGCGTTGTGTATGTTTTTTTTGGGCTGACTAAGGTCTTATTTTTAGTTGCATCTATTCAGGAATATATATACTAGACATGCACTTTTGTATTAAGAGTGTTAATGAAAAAGAAGTAGAGAAAATATTCAGAAGATCAATATGAGAAAACCAGTATGCAGTAGAAGTATACAAGAGATTAAAGCATCCGCGCATAAATGGAACTGATCATATAATAGTGTCATTATAGCAGTTCATTTTTGATATAGTGTAAATCAGTTATTAGAAGGTTATAGCCTTCATCTTATTGAGAAGTGAGCTCTGGCAGTGAGCCAACCACCTCTAACAGGGTTTTTTAAAGACTCCTAATAGGGTCATTGTACTTTAATTGTAAAGACTACTCCTAACAGGGCAAAGGAACTTTAACAGGTTCATTATACTAGTACAATCATTTGTGGGTACTAATTCCCACTGGGGTTTTCCTCTGATCAAGCTTTCCTCATAATCATATATTATGTTATGTGTTGTGCTTCATCTGTTATCTATTTGATTCAAGTTTAAAGTTGCTAAATTATAATTAATAGACAAACACTGATTCAGCCCCCTTCTCAGTGTTTCTAACAATTGGTATCAAAGCTCTGGTCCTCTGAAAGAAAGTTTAACCACTTGAGGAGATCATGGATTCAGCAGAAGAAAAACATCTGAAAAAGAATCTTGAAGTAGCCCTTGAAGATCTTGACAGATCTAAAAAAGAAAATGAAGAACTAAAACTAAAATTTGATGGCTCCCAAAGGCTTATCAAGAAATTAAGAAAAGATCTGAAAGATTGCTCCACAAATGATTTGGGAAAAATGGTTAAAAAGCTAAATGAAGAAAACATGTCTCTGAAGGATAAGCTTGAAGATCTGAATGAATAGCTAACAGATAGCCTAACAGCTATTGAAGAAAAGACCAAAGAGAGTAAAAAATTAGATGATGAACTTATGCAAGCAAACATGAAAATCTTGGAGTTGGAAAACATCAAGAAAAAGATAGAATCGGAATTAACATAAGCAAAAGATAAGATTGATAAACTACACACAAGTTCTGATCTAATTCAATCACAACTTTATGCACAGAAGCTAAAAGGTGATACTATCGGTGTTGGATACAGTGTAGCTCAAGTTGAATCAATTGAATGCAAGAAAGAAAGAAAGCACAAGAGATATCTACAAAAGAAAAGAAAACTAAGAATCTTGTAGATGCTAAAATAGAACCACCTAAAGATGAACTCAAGCAAGTTAACAGAACTTGTTATGCCTGTAACAAGCATGGACATTTGGCAAGAGATTGTAAAGAGGTAAGACCTTTCAATGGCTATTGTTATTCCTGTAATAAATTTGGTCACAGGGATATTCATTGTAGAACAAGTCAAAGAAATCAGTCACAACAGAATCAAAGAAATCTGAATCCACACAATCAGAGAAATCAACCTCAGAGAAACTATCAAAATATTACATGTCAGATATGTAATTATAATGGACACACAACCAAGCAGTACAACATGATAAACAATATCAATAGAGCTCCAATCATTTTTCACTCATGTGGCAAAGCTAGACACATCTCAAAGTTCTATAGATCCAGAACTCAAAAACAAGAGAAGCCTAAAGAATCATTATTTGAATAATCTGGTGAAGTCAAGTTTGTAAAAGCTACAGAAGATTCAGGTAAAATATGGGTTAAAGTAAAGAAAGATAATAATGAGAAAAAATTAGTAGATGCATCCATAGTGGATGCACCTTCTACTTCTAGTTATATGACCTTCATGGTCTTAGGGGGAGCTATTCTAGCTTCGAACCCCTACGTGGATGGTATACTCACCTCTGAGTATGTGACTATGGATTCATCCACTTGGTTATGAAGTTGAAGAACATGTGTTGGAAGGATATGCACAAGTTATTTTGTCTGCACCCAAAGATCCAAATGAACCAAGATGGGGTACATACAGAGAGAAGAAAAATCAAGTTGATTCCATCTTATACAGTGTAGATAACAAAAGGAAGGCATCGAGGATCACATCCAATATCCTAAAAGTTCATGGGGTCACACAAGAAGACTTAGACAAATCTAGGGAAGCTAAAATTGCAAGAGAACTTAAGAAAACTCCCGCAAAAGTGAAAATAGAAAAATCTGATGTTATCCCCAAGAAGAAGAAGAAATCTGATGAAGGTACATCTGCACCATCAACTACTATTGACTTGGAATCCTCCCCACCTTCAGTACCAAGCAAGTTGACCAGAAGAAGGAAGAAAGTTCCCATAGGTCACCCATCCTCAAGGACAACGAGGAGCAAAGTAAAGAACACTCAAGCCCCTCCTGAGGTAGGATTCAAACCTAGTCTGACAGTCTTAAGGAATAGAATTTTTAATGAAGGAAGATTAGACTCTATTAAGAATTTCTATGACAAGTACCAAGAGATAGATAAATCAGAAATTCATTCTATGATTATCTCTCATATGATCAAGTTTAAGAGGTCAGTATTGGAACTCAAGACAGTCATACCAGACAAATTATGGAACATACTAGACCTATTGAAAAGACAAGCAATAAAGGAAGATATGGGGATTAGAGAAGAAACATTAGACAATCTTCTCCCTATTTTCTCACATGATGAGAAAGCAATACTGTCAGATTTGGTAAAACCTCATCTCAGAACTAAAACAAGAGCTCTTCATATTATGAACAAAGAATATGAACTGGTTGGTGAAGAGACTCAAAAAGCATTTGAGAAAGTATTTTTGGATAGGCACATGTATCCATCAATGGCGCCTATAGCTAAAGTGACTCCAGTCCCTCCCAAACAGGATAAAGAAACAGTGATTTCAAATGCACCTATGACAGGTCCATAGGATTTAGTGCCCACAGTTTCATCACCTTCTGATACAGCCAAAGATTCAGAAGAAACCATTGTGATCAATGATGTTAAGATATCCATGACAGCTTCAGATAATGACATGAACAAATTTGAAAAATATTTTGTCAGCACTAAAGAGACAGAGAAGGTATGCACTGATAATACTTCCTTATAGCAAGATGAAGCTCATCCTAAAGATTCAACAGATTTGAATAATGAGGAAGACAATCAATCTAATGAACCACCTATTATGGAGATCTCAATGAAAAGTGAATGTATGGATACTAGTCAAAATACTATTTTCACTCCATCTATTCAACCATCAAATTCATTGTTGTCAAGTTTAACCCCTAACTCAGCAAGCTTAGATGCATGGGGAGAAGAAGATTTGATCAAGATCAGTTTCTTAGCCATGGAGAAAGCCAAAGAGAAACAAGTTATGAGAAACCCTCTCTTTCTAGAGTCAGTGAAAATTTTGAATGACTTAGTGCCAGCAGATAAGAAAGTGGCTAAAATTTAGTTAGTTGATGATATCGATAGCATCTTAACAAGCTTCAAAGCACACTTCACAAGTATAGTAGACTCGGCTACTAGAACTGCAAAGGAAAAGTAAAAAAAGGAAAGATTGGATGAATTGGTAAAGAACTTCTCTTTAGATCTCAATTCATTGAAGATTGGTCAGACAATTATAAAAGAGTTGGAATCAAAAGGAAGGAAAGTAATAGAAAATTGCATGGACAGAGGCAAACTCACTTTTGAACACATCAAGAAGATTGAGGAGGCAGATATCTTGGTTGATAACATAAGGAAATCAGTTGAAAAATCAACCCAAGACATCAATATCTACAACAATATCTATCAAGGATAGATAGAAAAGATTGAAAAAGCTAAGATGGAGATAGCAAGATAAGGATCAGGCAGACCCAACTAAGAAATGCACTTGCGCCCTCCTTAGCTGTTTTGAATGAGAACATCAAACAGATAGATGAAACCATTTCCATATATAATCAAGGACCCTGCATGGATCTGACAAAGATGGAGAAGCTTACATATTCCTTATGCGCCCATCTTCAAACAGTTGATGTATTGAAGGCATTCTGGCAGCAAGAGATCAATAATCTTCAGATTGCTTATCCAGATGTGTACGTGGAGTAAGTACCTAGAGACTTACAATCTTGACACCTTTGTCATTAATGTCAAAGGGGGAGTAATGTATGTATATAAGGAGTATGTTATATAGCCAAAGTTATGATATAAAGTTTTTTTTGTTAATTAAGTCAAAGTTTAAGCAACTTGGACACATTCCTTTTTTGTCATTAATGACAAAGGGAGAGATTGTTGGCAAGTTGACACTTAGAGTGTATATGACTTATATTGTGTTTTCATTATGACAAAAAATTCATATGAATTTTTGACATTAAAATTTGAAGAGAAAAATTGACTAAGTACATAAAACATAACAATACAAAGTTATTTAGTTTATCAGAGCACCAGTGCATGTGCGTACGATCAAGTCAGACTATGTGCATTCATACTTAAGCTCTATGATATGTTTTTGTGTTTACCCTATACATGCATAGTATGGAATGACAATACAGATAAGTTATAGGAAGATTAAGTGCCACTAAATGTTCAAAAAATAGAGTATGGATCCGATCTTAGAGTTTGAATTAGCATATAATATATTTTTTTTGTAAAGGCTATGCACCTATTGTAATAAGTTTGTAATTATGTCTTAATCATTCATGTAAATACGCTTAAGCCAATTTGTTTGGAAGCGTTGTGTATGTTGTTTTTGGGTCGACTAAGGTCTTGTTTTTAGTCGCGTCTATTTAGGCATGTATATATAATAGACATGCACTTTTGTAGTAAGAGTGTCGATGAAAAAGAAGTAGAGAACATATTCAGAAGATCAATATGAGAAAACCAGTATGAAGTAGAATTCTACAAGAGATTAAAGTATTAGTGCATAAACGGAACTGATCAGACAACAGTGTCATTATAATAGTTCATTTTTTATATAGTGTATATCATTTATCAGAAGGTTGTAGCCTTCATCTTATTGAGTAGTGAGCTCTCTAGTGAGCTCTAGAAGTGAGCCAACCACCTCTAACTGGGTTTTTTAAAGACTCCTAGCACGGTCATTGTACTTTAATTGTAAATAATGCTCCTAACATGGAAAAGGAACTTTAATAGGTTCATTATACTAGTACAATCATTTGTGGGTACTAATTCCCACTGGGGTTTTCCTCTGATAAAGGTTTCTCCATAAGCACATCTTGTGTTATGTGTTGTGCTTATTTTTTATCTATTTGATTCAAGTTTAAAGTTGCTGAATTATAATTAATAGACAAACACTGACTCACCCCCCCTCTCAGTGTTTCTAATAGTATCTATCACCATAATAGCTCTTTGTTCTCATTAGTCCATATAATTCGGTATGGACTAAATCCATAATAGCATTAGATGTGTAGGTTTTGCTCTTAAAACTAGACTTTGTCATTTTTTATTTTTGACAATTTTTTCACATGACATGGTCGGTCTTTACTATACTCAGTAAGCCTCTTACTTTTCTTTTATTCCTTATCTTAACCATGTTGTCAAAATTCACATGACCTAACATTTTATTCCATAACCAAACATCTTCATATCTAGCCAATAAACAAGTAGTCTCAATATTATAAAGATAGAATAGGTTACCTTTTGTTTGTTCACCGGTACCAATCAACTTTCCTGATCCATTGTAGATCATTGCCTTTTTGTTCTCAAATGCAACTCGGTGTCCTGTGTTGTTCAACTATGAAACACTCAATAAATTATAGTTAAGTCCTTTCACCCAATATGCATTTTCACATTTGATCAGTTTATTCAACATGATGATACATTTTCTTTCAACTGGGCAAGGTGAGTCATTACCCATTCTTACTGATCCACCATTATAATATTCAAAATTTTCAAAATTTTCTTTATCTCCAGTCATGTGGTGAGTACAACCACTATCAATAATCTAGACATCATTTTTTTCTAACCTTAGATATGAGTGTAGTTTCTACATACCTTTCTTCTTCATCTAAATTATCTTTTGTAGCAACAAATACTACCTCAACATCTTCATTAGACTCGGTGGCAGCATTTTCAGCTTTGTTCTCAACCAGGTAACAAGCCTTCTTGCCTTTTTCCTTGTAGTCTTGGTTATCTCTTCTATCAGATTGTCGGTTGGTTTTGTAATCTCGGTCATCACTTGTGTCATACTTCTTTTCATAAGATACGTCATTATTTCTTTCATCTTTTCTCTTATTAGGTCATATAACAACAAAATGTCCAATTTTGTTGCAATTAAAACATACGAATGATAACTTACCCTTATATCTTCCTTTACCTCTATGTAATATTCTAGCCATTAGTGCTTCAAGTTCATCAAGTTCTTGTTCATCACTATCACTTTGACTATCATTTCTCATAGTGTGTTTGTTACTAGATTTGATTATTCTCAGAGAGGACTTGAATGCAAACTCAATAGTTGGTAAGACATTGTTGTCATAGTTGTTCATCTCAAATGAAATAATTCTACCAATCAAACTATCAAGATTGACATTGTTATTTTCTATTGCTCTCATTTCTTGAATTGCAGATACTCTAATAGCATAAACAGGTAGTAAGGTTCTCAAAATTTTACTTACCATTGTTTCTTCCTCAAGTACTCCTCCTACTCCATGGATAGAATTAACAACTTTTATTTTTCTATTGTGCTGAGTGATTTTTTCTCCTTCTTTCATTCTTAGGTCATCAAACTTTCCTCTTAAGCTTTCAGCTTTAGCTCTCAGCACATTGGTGTCTCCTCCATGTACTAGCTTGAGTTTGTCCCACATTTTCTTTGTAGAGGTGCATGTTTTCACATCTTCAAATTCAGCATCAGATAGTGAAGAAAAAATTTATATCATCATAGAATTGTGTTCATGTTTTTCTCTTAATTGATCAACAATCAAAGCTCCAGTGGGTGCAATGAATTCAGTATCCAAGTATTGTGTAACATCATTTCCAATACCTGATAGATGGAGTATTATCCTACTTTTCCATGATGCAAAATTTTCCTTGTTCAACTTAGGTACATCCCTTTACTCATCTTGTGATCTTTGTTTTAAGTCCCTTCAAACTTTTCTTCAAGAACCAAAGCTCTGATACCAATCTTTAGAATAAGAGGAGGGTGAATCAGTGGCCTCAAAAATTAATTCCAATAATCCAACCAAAACTTATATCACAAATATAAAACCTTCAGTTATCTTTTAGTCCTACAAGATGTATGCCTTTAAATATCTTTAACAAATAAAAATCACTCTTGAATATATTGTTTATCTTTTCTAGCCTTTTACCGAATAACAACAAATAAACTTAGTGTTTATTGACCAATCCAGTTTTAGTAATATGTAAAGAAAGAAATCAATACAATGAAAGAAATACACATTTGACATGTGGATTCTAATGTGGAAACCTTGTTAACGGAAAACCCACTTGGGATTGGTAACCCAAAATTTTCACTCTTCTGAAGTGAGCTCAGTGAAGAGCCAACCATGTTAAAGGTTACAAACACACTGTTAAGTGTGACCTTGTTAGAGGATTCAAAACTAACAGTTTTTATTTCGACCTAGCATTCACTATGTTGTCCACAAGAAAACCTTTTGATTCTCTTGAGCATCTCAATATAATAAAGATGGTTAAATCCCACTCGGTTAAGAGATTTTTTGAATCAATGGTTAAACTAAAATAGTAAATGATCTGTTCATAATACAACTTTAAACTTGTAGATATTCAAATCTATTTTAAGCCCACTAATACCTCTCTGATCAATATGCTCTTCAGTTCCTTTTCTCCCCTCTTTCTTTTTCTTGGTGAATGCTCTTGCTTCTGTTGCTCGGTGTCTATAGAATTTCTTGGCTCTGTTCTTCAGCCTGTATGATCAAATTTGTATGAAGACTTCTTTCTTCACACAAAATATACGCAGCATTCCTCTCTTCATAATGAATTACTTGTCTCTTTATATAGACATGATTTTTCCATTCAATCTTCTTGTTTTCATCGTAGATCACTTCTTGATCCACAAATCTCACCATGCTTTTCTTTATTCCATAAAGCTCTGCTTTAGTTTTATTCCACAAATCTCTCCTTGTTAACTATGAATAAAACTAGTTTTAAATCTCCTTATCTTTAGCTTATCTGATCGATGAAAATAAAATGATCAATCAGTTAACTCTAAATAGAGCTCTGTCAGCTAAGTAGTTTTGTCATTTTCTAACTCCAGTTAGCCTCGATCAAAGACTTTAGTTGTGCTCAATCAATGACTTCAGTTATGCTCAGGCATCAACTTCAATTGTCCTCGGTAATCACTTGCTCGGTTTACACTATGAACTGCTCTACTCGGTGTTCATTGCAAACTACTCTGCTCGGTATACATTGTGAACTGTCACTCGGTGTATACATTACCGATGACATAAACTTTATCTTTTCAGCTCTTCTAATTTTATGACAATATGTATATGATCAATCATATCATATCAAGTTGACATCAATGACAATACAATAAATTAACTGATTTAATGTCTTGCATTCACTTTTGCAGCTCGGTGATCATCAACTTATCATCTTCAAACATTCAATCAGTTATAGTTCATCAGAGTGTGCCCTATCGCAATATCTCAATGGTAAGAGAGGGGAGATAACACACAGGTCTAAATCCCAACTTAAGCCATTATTGTCCTAAAATAGTGGACAAGTATCTTATTTTCTACCTTCCAAATTTGTCAAGGTGATGTCATTCGTCAACCTTTCCTTTTGTGATTGTTTGTGGTATTTTGGGTTTAGTCAATTTTGTTGTCATGTTGTCTATTCATGTGGTTTGATTTGATTTTGGTGTTATTGGTTAATTGATTTATGAGATTAATTATATAATTAAATAATTAAATATTATTACTTTAGAAATATTAAATGTGATGTTATTTAATTAATAATAATTAATTAAATACATGTGTTAATTAAAAAGTCTAATTTTGGAAATAGAGGATTTAATTAATTATTAAATCTAAATTTGAAACTTAAATCATAATTAATAAATTGATATTTAATTATCAATTTGCATATATTAATATGCTAAAATATTAATTGTTAGTTAAATATTATTGTGCAATTAAAGTTGTACATTCTTTTAATAAAATTAAACTATAAGTGTAAATTAAAGTTAAGTTAAAGATGTTAACTTAAAGTGCATGTAATTATTAATTATTAATAAATTAATTCTTTTTCACTCAATTTTAAGTTGTGTTCTGATTTGAGTTGTTAGTTGTGTTCTGATTTGATTTTCAGTTGAGTTTTCTTTTAGGGTTGCATGAGTTTTGGAAACCCTAGGTTGAGTAGGCTTTCCTTTATTATGATTCTTTTGGTCATTATTGCACACACAGGTGGCACAAATTTTTTATAGGTTTTTGGTTCTGGCTTGGATTGAAGGAATTGTTGAAAGCTTAGGATTTTAAAGGTTTTGGATTGTTCTTCATGGTTTCTATCAATTGGTGGTTTGAGGTAGGGTTTGAATCCTTTGATATTTCAGTACTCAGATCCCCATCTTCTATACATCTGAAATATTGAAATCCCCTTTGTGTGTACTTCCTTGTCTGTTGTATGTTTGTTAAAATTTTCGACTATGGTTATTGTATGGTTCTGTGGTTTTTCCTTTCCTGTCAGATCTATGTTCTGTGTATTAGGGGTTTCTTTACAAAATTGTGGTATCAAATTGGATAATGGGGTTTTTTAGATGCGTGATCAAAATAATCTCAAATTGTGTTTGGTAACGTTAGAAAACTTGAAATTTAATCTATTAGAGTTTTATAAAAAATGCCAGTTTCAAAAGGGTTATTATTATTTTCTCACTTAGGGTTTTGGGGTGATGTGCTTTTATCAAAGAAATGGATTTCATATCTTCTTTTCCAAAGTCAAAAAAATTATTGCCTACAGATCTAGATATGCATGGAAATATATGAAAATGAGGGATAAATTGCATACTTTATTATTTAAGTAGTTTAATATTATTGCATGTAGATCTACAATTGCATAGTAAAATATAAAATGAGGATAAATGCATGTTCTCTCTTCTATTATGAAAATTAATTAAATAAGATTATTTAAAAAATAAGTATTTATAAGATATATTTATTTGCATGTTATTTGAGAAAGATTTATTTATTTGTATTAAAATAATTATTCTTGTTGGAATATGCATGAAATAGCATTCTATTTTTAGAAATTATGTTTCTTTAGAAATTCTATTTTTTTTCAAAAAAAAAGAATTTATTTTTTTTAAATTCGCATGCAATGGGTATTCTATTTCTAGAAATTCTTCTTTTTTTCCAAAAAATAAAATAAAATTTGAATTCGCGTGCCCACTGGGTATTCTATTTTTAGAAATTATATTTATAAAAAAAAATTTTTAATTATGTGGGTGCTATATTGTTGTGTTTTGTGTACTTGCATATTTTTCCAATTTGGGTAGAGTGATGCCCTAGGAGAAATTTTGTCTTCTAAGACTTGTTTAGTTTCATGAGTTGTATACTTGTACCATATGTGTATTTTGGTTAACATCCCTTCAGAGGATGTATTGTATTGTTATGTATTATTGCATACCCTGCAACTTGTGCAGTGGATGTTGCTTCTTTTGTATACTATGGGTATTAGTTGTATATGTGGTCTTATTATATGAGATATTTATTATGGATTTAGTTGATGTATCTTTTATATTAGTTCTTTATATTTGTTCTTCATAGATTAGTTTGCTTAAGTAATTATACATCAAAGAACCCTCGAGATTTGTAACCTCGGTTGAGTTATGTGTGTGTGTGTGTGTGTGTGTGTGTGTTTCTTGTATCTCATTGTGTTTCTTTTGCATCGTCATCATCTTTTTTGTAAACATTTAAAATAAATTATCATGTTAACTTAGTGGCATGTTTAGGTTAGTTCTCTTGGGTTCCCTGGAAGGGCATTACAAATGGTCATTTGATGAGATATATATTGTTATATGGAGATCATGGAAAGTGTGAGGACTGGGTAGGTGATAATAAGGCTTTACCTTACTATCATCAGGATTGATTTTTGATTGGTCAAAGCCCATGTAGTTGAGATATACATGAGAAGGCATGCTTGGAGATAGTTTGAAAGAGTACAAGGGTTCGTATTGGAAAGACAATATTTTGTGGACTTTTGGGGAGATGATAGGTTAGGGGCCCATAGTGACTTCAAATTTATGAAGTTAATTTTGAGGCATTGGCACTAGTACTCTAGGACCTGAGGAGAGCTATTGTGAATATTTGGATAAACCTAAAGTATGATATATGGTGGTTTATAAATAGGACAATACAATTGAATAGGCCAAATGATGTTAGTGTGGGGTGGTAGAGGTGGGATGTCATTCAAAGGGAGATAAAAGAGTATAGAAGAGAGTTGAGGAGGCAACTGATGAACTATAACTGATTGAATGTTTGAAGATGACAAGCTGATGATCACTAAGATGCTTAAAGTAAATGCAAGACATTAAATCAGTTAATGTATTGTATTGTCATTGATGTCAATTTGATATAATCTGATTGGTCATATACATATTTTCATAGGCTTCAAGAAACCAAAGAGATAAATTTTATGTTGTCGGTAAACATAAAAATCTAGTGTACATGGAGTGACAGTAAACACCGACAGATAGTGCACACCAATGAACAAAGAACCCTGAGCAATTCACAGTGTATACTGATCACCACAACACCAAGCATAACTGAATTTGATTCCCGAGGACAATTGGAGTCAATGATCGAGCAAACTAAGAGTTGATCACCGATCAGAACTGGAGTTAGAAAATGACAAAACACTTAGCTGGCAGGAGTTGTATTTAGATTTAGCTGATTGATTGATTTGTTTTCATTGATCAGTTGAACTAAAGATTTAAAGCTAGTTTTATTCATAGTTCTCAAGGAGAAATCTATGGAATAAAACTAAAGCAAAGCTTTAAAGATTAAAGCAATACATGGCGAGATTTGTGGATCAAGGAGCAATCTACGTCAAGAACAAGAAAGACAAGGACATTGAACGGTGAAATCATGTTCATATAAAGAGAAGTAATTTATTATTAAGAGAGGAATGTTGATTATAACTATGGTGAAGATAGAAGTCTTCATGCAGATTTGATCATACAAGCTGGAGAACGGAGCCAAGAAATTCTGTAGACACTGAGCAATAGAGAAGCAAGAGCATTCACCGAGTAGAAAGAATAAAGAAGGGGAGGAAAGGAATTGAAGAGAACATTGATCAGAGAGGTATTATGGACTGACAATAGATCTGAAAATCTGCAAGTTAAAGTTATATTATTGAATAGATCATTTACTATTTTAGTTTAACCATTGATTCAGAAAATCTCTTAACCAAGTGGGATTTAACCATTCTTATTGTATTGAGATAATCAAGAGTATCAAAAGGTTTTTATGTTAACAGCATAGTGAATTCTATGTCAAATGATAAATTGTTAGTTTTAAATCCTCTAACAAGGTCACACTTAACAGTGTGTTTGTAACCTTTAAAAGGGTTGGCTCTTCACCGAGCTCACTTCAGAAGAGTGAAAATGTTGGGTTACCGGTCTCAAGTGGGTTTTCCCTTAACAGGGTTTTCACATTAAAAATCAATGTGTCAAATGTGTATATGATTCATTTCTTTGATGTTTTTCTTTACACATTACTAAAACAGGATTGGTTGGTAAACACTAAGTTTATTTACTGCTATTCAGTAAAAGGCTAGAAAAATATAATCAGTATATTCACAGAGTAGTATATGTTTGATTAGAATTACACAAGGCATACATCTTGTAGGACTGAAAGATAACTGAAGGTATTATATTTCTGATATAATTTTTTGTTGAATATTGGATTAATTTTTGAGGCCACTAATTCACCCCCCCCCCCCCTCTCAGTTATTCTAACAATTGGTATCAGAGCTAGTGTGCTTGGAAGAGAGTTTAAAGACTCAAGCTAAAGATCACAAGATGAGTAAAAGGGATGTGCCCAAGTTGAACAAAGACAACTTTTAATCATGGAAAATAAGGATAAGACTCCACCTATCAGGTATTGGAAATGATGTCACACAATACTTGGATACTGAATATGCTGCACCAACAGAACCTACGACTATTGATCAATTGAGAGACAAACATGAAACCAACTCTATGATGATAGAAATTTCTTCTTCACTATCCAATGCTGAATTTGAAGATGTCAAATTATGCACCACTACAAAGAAAATGTGGGACAAACTCAAGCTAGTACATGGAGGAGACACAAATGTGTTGAGAGCTAAAGTTGAAAGCCTAAGAGGAAAGTTTGATGACCTAAGAATAAAAGAAGGAGAAAACATCACTCAGTACAGTAGCATAATCAAAGAAGTTGTTAATGCTATCCGAGGAGTAGGAGGTGTACTTGAGGAAGAAACAGTGGTAAGTAAAATTCTGAGAACCTTACATCCTTTTTATGCAATTAGAGTATCTTTAATTCAAGAAATGAGAGTAGTAGAAAATAACAATGTTACTCTTGATAGTTTGATTGGTAGACTTATTTCATTTGAGAAGAATGACTATGAGAACAGTGTCTTACCAATTTTTGAGTCTGCATTCAAATCTTCTCTAAAAATAAGTAAATCAAGTCATAAACACACTATGAGAAATGATAGTGAAAGTGATAGTGATGAACAAGAACTTGATGAAATTGAAGCAATAATGGCTAGAAGATTGAAAAGAGGAAAAGGTAGATACAAAGGTAAATTACCATTAGTATGTTTTAATTGCAAAGAAATTGGACACTTTGCTGCTAGATGGCCTAACAAGAGAAAATATGAAACAAACAATGACAGATCTTATGAAAAGAAGTTTGACAGAAGTGATGACTAAGACTACAGAAGAAACTAACACTCTGACATAAGAGATAACCGAGACTACAAGGATAAAGGCAAGAAAACTTGTTACCTAGTTCAGAACAAAGCTGAAAATACTGACACTGAATCTAATGAAGATATTAAGGTATTATTTGTTTCTATGAAGGATGATTTGGATGAATAAGAAAGGTATGTTGAAACTACACTCACATCTAAGGTTAGTAAAAATGATGTCTAGATTATTGATAGTGACTGTACTCACCACATGACTGGAGATAAGTAAAAGTTTGAAACTTTTGAATATTATAATGGTGGATCAGTTAGGATGGGTAACGAATCACCTTGTCTAGTTGAAGGAAAAGTAACCGTCATGTTGAATAATCTGATTAGATGTGAAAATGAATATTGGGTGAAAGGACTTAACTATAATCTATTGAGTGTTTCATAGCTGAACAACACAGGTCACCAAGTTGAATTTGAGAACAAAAAGGCAAAGATCTATAATGAAATAGGAAGGTTGATCGGTACTGGTGAATAAACAAAAGGTAACCTATTCTATCTTGATAATATTGAAACCACTTGTTTATTGGCTAGAAATGAAGATATTTGGTTGTGGCATAAAAGGTTATGTCATGTGAATTTTTACAACATAGTTAGGATAATCAAGAAAATAAAAGTAAGAGGCTTACCGAGCATGTCAAAACCTGACCATGTCATGTGTAAGAATTGTCAAAAAGGAAAAATGAAAAAGTCTAGTTTCAAGAGAAAAACCTACACATCTAATGCTATACTAGAGTTAGTCCATACTAACTTATGTGGACCAATGAGAAAAAAAAGATATTGTGGTGATAGATACTTCATTCTATTTGTTGATGATTATTCTAGAATGATGACTGTCATGTTCTTAAAAGAAAAGTTTGAAGCATTTAAGATGTTCAAATGGTATAAAGCTATAGCTCAAAATAAAAGTGGAAAAGAACTAAAAATTTTAATATCAAATAGGGGAGGAGAATTTATTTATGATGAATTCACTAACTTTTGTAATGAGCATGGAATTACAAGATAGGTTTCTGCACCGAGAACACCACAACAAAATGGGATTGCTGAAAGATGAAATAGATCAATTGTTGATTGTGCTAGAATATTGATGATTGAAAAAGGCATCACACAAACATCCTGGAGAGAAGTTGTAAGTACTGCCGTCTATACACTAAACTGAGTTCAATTGAAAAAAAGACACTAATAAGACGCCTTATGAGCTATGGTATGGATACACACCTGATGTGAGTTACTTTAGAATTTTTGGAAGTCAATGTTATATATTGAAAGATGATAGAAATGGGAAGCTTGACTCCAAAAGTGATGAAGGAATATTTCTAGGATATTCTACCAAAAGCAAAGCTTATAAATGTCTTAAAAAATCCTCTAACAAAATCATTGAAAGTGCAAATGTTAAAGTGGATGAATTTGGTAAGAAAAATGATGAGGAAAGTAGAAAGGAACTAGAAGATTACAATAGGTTTTTCTACAATGAATAACTTGACACTCTTCTTGAGCAACAGTGTATTTCTACTGAGTGACAGAACAATGCAACCGAGCAACAGGCTGCACACACTGAGAATCAAGAAAATGCTTAGAATGCTGAACCAAGTGATGATGAAGATCAAAATTATGGTCAAGATGATGATCAGAATGATGAACATAGATTTGAACCTTTACTTTCTAAATATGTTAGAAGACACCATCCATAGGAATAGATCATTGGAGACAAAAGAGCTGGAATGAGAACAAGAAGTAAGTCCCTAAACACTAGATGTTTGATTTGTGATTTTGAGCCTAAATATATTAATACTACACTTGAGATAAAGAATGGGTTAGTGCTATCAATGAAGAGATTGAACAGATTGAGAAGAAAAAAATATGGACATAATATTACCTAGACCAAGTGACAAAAATGTCATTGGTACCAAATGGATATTCTAAAAAAAAATTGAATGAGAATGGAGAAGTCACAAGAAACAAAGCAAGACTGGTATGCAAAGGGTATGCACAAAAAGAAGGTATTGACTATGGAGAAACCTTTACACCCATTGCTAGACTAGAAGGAGTAAGAATTCTACTTGCTTATGCTGCTTTCAAAGGATTCAAAGTATAGCAAATGGATGTAAAATTTGCATTTCTAAATGGAATACTAGAAGAGGAGGTATACATTGAACAACCTGAAGGGTTTATTGATCCTAACAAGAGGAATATGATTTGCAGACTACACAAAGCCTTGTATAGATTGAAACAAGCACCGAGAGCATGGTATGAAATAATTCACTCTTATCTCATTAGTACTGGATTTATAAGAACAAATGATAACAGTAATCTATATTTGAAAGGTGATACTGATGATAAAATTCTGATTGCTAAGATATTTGTTGATGATATCATATTTGGAGGTAATGATATGCTATGAACATAATTTTCTAATGAAATGAGAAAAGATTTTGAGATGTCAATGTTTGGAGAGATTGATTTTTTTCTTTTTCTACAGATTCTACAATAGGATGTAGGCATCTACATCACACAATCCAAATACATCAAAGAAGTTCTAAAGATATTCAAAATGGAGGAATCCAAACCAGTTGGAACACCTATGGAAACTAGATGCAAATTAACAAAGAAAGACAAGACAAAGGAGGTAAATCAGACCTTATATAGATCTATTAATGGAAAACTAATGTATGTTGTACATACTAGACCAGATATAGAACATGCAGTTGGTATAGTTGCAAGATTCTTTGCTAATCCCTAGGAATCACACATGACTGCTATTAAAATAATTCTAAGATATCTAAAGAATACCAAAGACTATGGTTTGTGGTATAATAAAGAAGGCAAATTTGAGCTACAAGTTATACCAATGCTGATTGGGATGGAAACATAGATGATAGAAATAGCACAACAGGAGGAGCATTATTTATGGGTGACAGACTTGTCACATGGATAAGAAAAAAGAAAGGATGCATATCTCAATCAACTACAGAAGAAGAATATGTGGCTGCTACTACAAACTGCTCTAACATTGCATGGATCAAGCAATTACTGAAAGGTATGAATATGGAAATTCTTGAACCAGTAATTATATATTGTGATAATACAAGTGCTATCAACATTTCAAAGAACCCTTTGATGCATGCTAAGACAAAGCACATAGATATCAAGTATCATTACTTGAGGGAACAAGTACAAGATAAAGAGGTGATACTAGAATATGTCCAATCTAAAGAACAATTGGCAAACATATTCACAAAGCCATTGCCAAAAGATAGATTTGAGTACCTAAGGAAGAGACTAGGGGTCCGAACCTTGTCTACTAGTCACTAAGCAGACTTGGAGGTTGCATCAGCCTACACATTATGAGAAGATCATTCATGTTGATGCAAGCTGAGATATGGGCTACAATGACACATTAGTACAAGAAGGTACTTATCTGAACCGAACACCAAAGATGTTGTTGGCTACTAAAAAGCTGTATTTCTAATGGAAAGGAGATTCATTGAATTATTTTTGTTTGGCATTGCTGTCAAAGGGAGAGGAATATATCCATATGAAATATCCATCAAAGAGAATAAATTGTCAAAGGTAGAGAGATTAAATGAAATATCCATCAGGGAAAAAGAACATCAGTCAAAGGGAGGGGAAAGATTAGAGAAATAAGTTTCTACAAAGCGAGAGAAAAGATCCAAGAAAGCTTAAAAGGAACAACCATCCATCTAAGGGAGAGAATTGGAGAAATTTAACACTGCATATCTATCCACTGAAGGGAATGAAGAAAAACACTCTACAAGAATCAAATCTAAGCTAGAAGATCTTATCGAGAGTTGGATATTTGAATTGGTTATAGAACAATAAGTTTGGTATATTATGGAATATTTCATATTGTATTGATAGTGTGTTTCCATCAATGCCAAAGGGAGAGATTAATGAACTATAACTGGTTGAATGTTTGAAGATGACAAGTTGATGGTCACCGAGCTACAGAAAGTAAATGCAAGACATTAAATTAGTTAATGTATTGTATTTTCATTGATGTTAACTTGATATACTTTGATTGGTCATATACATATTGTCATAGACTTCAAGAAACCAAAAGAGATAAATTTTACGTTATCGGTAAACATAAAAAGCTAGTGTACACCGAGTGATAGTAAAAAAACTAATGGACAGTGCACACCAACAGAAAGAGAACCCTGAGTAGTTCACAATGTATACCAATCACCTCAACACCAAGCATAACTGAATTTGATGCCCGAGGAAAACTGGAGTCAATGATCGAGCAAACTAAGAGTTGATCACCGATCAAAATTGGAGTTAGAAAATGACAAAACACTTAGCTGGCGAGAGCTATATTTAGAGTTAATTGATTGATTTATTTTTTTTCATTAATAAGTTGAACTAAATATTTAAAGATATTTTTATTCAAATTCGTCAAGGAGAAATCTACAGAATAAAACTAAAGCAAATCTTTAAAGATTAAAGCAATGCATGGCAAGATTTGCAGATCAAGAAGCAATCTATGTCAAGAACAAGAAAGACAAGGACATTGAACGGTGAAATCATGTCTATATAAAGAGACAAGTAATTAATTATGAAGAGAGGAATGTTGAATATAATTCTAGTGAAGATAGAAGTCTTCATGCATATCTGATCATACAAGATAGAGAACAGAGCCAAGAAATTTTATAGACACCGAGAAACAAAGAAGAAAGAGAATTCACCGAGAAGAAAGAATAAAGAAGGAGAGAAAAGGAATTGAAGAGAACAATGATAAGAGAGGTATTATGGACTAACAATAGATCTAAAATTCTACAAGTTAAAGTTGTATTATTGAACAGATCATTTACTATTTCAGTTTAACCATTGATTCAGAAAATCTCTTAACCCAATGGGATTTAACCATCCTTATTGTATTGAGATACTCAAGAGTATCAAAAGGTTTTCATGTTGACAACATAGTGAATGATAGGTCAAATTATAAACTGTTAGTTTTAAATCCTCTAACAAGGTTGCACTTAACAGTGTGTTTGTAACCTTTAACAGGGTTGTCTCTTTATTGAGCTCACTTCAGAAGAGTAAAAATTTTGGGTTACCGGTCCCAAGTGGTTTTTCTCTTAACATGGTTTCCACGTTAAAAATTCACGTGTCAAATGTGTATATGATTCATTTCTTTGATTTTTTCTTTACACATTACTAAAATAGGATTGGTCGGTAAACACTAAGTTTATTTACTACTATTCGGTAAAAGGGTAGAAAAAGATAATTAGTATATTCACCAAGTAGTATATGTTTGATTAGAATTAAACAAAGCATACATCTTGTAGGACTGAAAGATAACTGAAGGTATTATATTTCTGATATAAGTTTTGGTTGAATTATTGGATTAATTTTTAAGGCTATTGATTCACCTCCCCCCCCCCCTCTCAGTTATTCTAACAGCAACAATAGATATTGGGGTTGATGGAGATGATAATTATGGATGTAGGGTGATAGGACAAGGAGGATGTGATAGTTTCTATAGAAGGAGAGAGGATATGGAGAGAAACAATAGAGATAGGGGTGATGGATATGATAATTATGGATGTAGGGTGATATGATGAGTAGGATGTGAAAGTTGTTGTACAAGGCCAAACAAAAAGAGAGAGGGCATAGGGGGCTAGGGAAATGAGGTGGGGGGTTTAAAAATTTATTTTGAGAAAAAATATAATAGCAAGGATGAGTCTTAAAAGGAGAGGGATCAGGTGAGAGTAGAGTAGGATAATTTACAAGCCCAGGTTAGTGGGTTGTAAGCACAACAAACTTAGGTGATTGTGAAGAGACATATAGCTTTGGTATGAAAAACAAGAGAATAGATGATTGTAGAGATTACATGTCAAGATAAGAGGCCTTATATTATTTATCTTTATATATGAGTGTATGGTTCTTGTCAATCATTGGACACTAGTTTTATTACCTAGAGCCAGTTATAGAGATCATGATCTCATAGATCAATGAGTGAGGGGTATTATGGGACCATGACCACTACTTCCACCACTAGGAGGACAATAGGGTTAAAGGGGGAGGGTCATCCCATCAGCCATCAATCTCTTGTTCAAATTGTGGGAGATCTTTCTAGTGTGTTTTATAGAATTTGTAGATATTGTATCATTTTTCCTATATATATTGGCACTGATATGAATGTTATGTGAGGATCATTATGTTAGAAACTAAGAGGGGGGGTGAATCAATGGCCTCAAAAATTAATCCTTAAATCAACCCTTTAAAATTATAACCACAAATTATATCTCAAGTTATCTTTTGTCCTACAAGATGAATGTCATGAAATACTTATATCAATTTACTACTTGTCGGATTGCTCTGTTAAACCTTCTTCTGTATGTTTATCGATAAGCAGTCATCTATTTACTAAAATATAGTAAATATGCAGAGTATACCAATCAATCCAGAATTAACTATGTAAGATACAAAATAGTAAAGAAATGAATCATACCCACATAACACATGGATTTTTAATGTGGAAACCTTGTTAAGGGAAAAACCACTGGAACTGGTACCCAAAATTTTCACTCTTCTGAAGTGAGCCCTATTAAGAGCCAACCATGTTAAAGGTTACAAACACACTGTTAGGTGTGACCTTGTTAGAGGATTTAGAAATAGTTTGTCAACTAGTATCTGGCATCTAAT
>MU223249.1:2024529-2043307 GCA_018584345.1 Thuja plicata
CTTCTTTCATTTTGAGATCATCAAAATTTCCTCTAAGGCTTTCTACCTTGGCTCTCAAAACATTTTTGTCACCACCATGTACAAGCTTCAATTTGTCCCACATCTGCTTTGCAGTTTTGCATTCTTTAACATCTTCAAATTCAACATCGAAGAGTGAGGAAGAAAGTTCTATCATCATGCCATTGTGTTCATGCTTCTCTCTCATTTGTTCAACTGTTGGTTCTCCAGTGGGAAACACATATTCAATTTCTAAGTATTGAGTAACATCATTACCAATACCTGATAAGTGGAGTCTTATTTTGCTCTGCTATGAAGAAAAATTATCTTTGTTCAACTTGGGCACATCTCATCTGTTCATCTTGTGATCTTAGCTTAGGTCTTGAAACCTTCCTTTCAAAGCACACAAGCTCTAATACCAATTGTTAGAAATAACTGAGAGGGGGGGTGAATCAGTGGCCTCAAAAATTAATCCTTAAATCAACCCTTTAAACTTATAACCACAAATTATATCTCAAGTTATCTTCTTTCCTACAAAATGAATGCCATGAAATAATTATATCAATTTACTACTTGTTGGATTTCTCTTTTAAACATTCTTCTATATTTTAACCGATAAGCAGTCATCTATTTACCGAAATACAGTAAATATGTAGAGTATACCGATCAATCCAAAATTAACTATGTAAGATACAAAATAGTAAAGAAATGAATCATACACACATAACACATGGATTTTTAACATGGAAACCCTATTAAGGGAAAAACCACTAGGCCCGGTACCCCAAATTTTCACTCTTCTGAAGTGAGCCCTGTTAAGAGCCAACCCTGTTAAAGGTTACAAACACACTGTTAGGTGTGACCTTGTTAGAGGATTTAGAAATAGTTTGTCAACTAGTATCTAGCATCTAATGCTACCATCCTTGATCAAACTCTCTTGGACTGTCAATAGGTATCGGGCATATCCAATGCTACTTTTGTGATCAAAATTTTTGATACTCCTTGGGATGTATCTCAATTGAAAAAGACTTTTAAGTCCTACTCAGTTAAGAGGCTTATGTGCTTCAATGGTTAAACTAAAAAACTAATGATTTGTTCATACATACAACTCAATTTCAGATTTTTAGATCTATTTTAGGTCCATTACTTCACTGATCAATACAATCAAATATATACCTTTGGTCCACACTTGTTCTGCTCTGTGATGCTTGTCTCACTGTTTGTTGGTGTCTGCAGAATCTAGTTGTTCCTTTAGCTTGTTGATCAAGACTGAAATGAAGACTTTCTTCTCCTTCAAATTTTCTTTAGCATCTTTCTTCTTCTCTTGTTCACCCCACACACACAATTCATAATGAATTGAGTTTGTCTCTTATAGACATGATTTCCTCTTTTCTAGGCTTTCTTGGTCTTGGCGTGTTCAACAATTTTTGCCAATAGATTTAAAGCAAATCTCCAGTCTGATCTCATAGAGATCTTCTTGCCAACTAGATAGAGCAGCTTTACATCAATTACTTATCTCCATCTTTATCTGGATGATTAAAAAAATGATAAGTATCTGCTAACTCTATATTTAGCTTCTTGACAGCTTAGCATTTTTGTCATTTTCTGAACTCTCTATTCTATTAGTCAACACTTCAGTTTGTTATTGGTGATGACTGACTATTCTATCGGTGTGACTTCAATTTTCATCGAGATCTCCATCCTTGTCTTCTCTGTCGGGCAACACTGAAATTCTGTTCATCGGGTTACTCTTTGTTGTGCTCATCAATCAACACTGTAACTTTGCTCGTAGGTAATGTTTTTCATTTCCTCATTGGGCAACATTGTGACTCTGTTCTTTTACTCTGACCATCGGGTGCACTCCATCAGTGTATACAGTCACTTAGTGAATACTTGACTTGTATGCATTACTTGATTAGCATAGCCTTGATTCATGAGTTCTTTGAAGTTTTTGGCAGTATTACAATGA
Organism: Thuja plicata; assembly: GCA_018584345.1. NCBI lineage: Eukaryota > Viridiplantae > Streptophyta > Pinopsida > Cupressales > Cupressaceae > Thuja > Thuja plicata. The sequence continues at coordinate 2,026,496 of MU223249.1, forward strand.
CCATACAGATTATATCAAGTTGACATCAATGACAATACAATACATTAACTGATTTAATCCCTTGCATGATCATCAACCTAATATCTTCAAAAATTCAATCAGTTACATGTCATCACATGATTATGCTTGTGATGATGCACATCTATGTATGCATTATATATGATATTTTTCTATATATTTTTATGATGATAATATTTGCATATGATGCATGGATAATAAAAAAGTGTCTAATGATTCTTATTGGAATGTGTTTATTTATGATGTAATGTTATGGCTCATGTTACTCATAGGATGGTGATATTATAATGTGTTATATTTTTACCCGATATTTTAATTTTATGCATGATGTAAAATACACTATGATTTCTATATGTAATTGAAACCATATATGTATTATGATGATATGCCTATATTCTTATGTGTTATATATGACATAGTTTTATATAATTTATATATTGTGATTGTTATGAATGCTAACCTATGTTTGTGAGTGCAAGACAATAATTGGATCTGATGGGATAAGAAGTAACTCTCCTTTTTTTGTGTCATGATACATAATAATTTAAAAATGACTATTATGAGAGAATGTGAGAGCATAATTAATATAAAAGAATAATTTGATGAAATGGAAAAATGAGGCCATTTATTTCTATTAGTTCAAAGAACTAAAAATAGATTGCAATAATATTGTATGGATATCTAATGGGAAAGTGTGAAATAAATAGGTATATCAGGGATGGAATTTTATATTGTGCATTATATTTATACTAAAAACATGTAGAAAGAAACCCTTTTTTTGATATAGGAATAGGACATTCTGTACTAAGGTTTGAAAATCCAAGATGACTTTATCCTTTTCATGGACTATAACTTTGCAAACAAAACGGTTTTCCTTATTCATACTAGACAAAATAGAACCTTGTCAAATTAAATGAGAAAGTTTGTCTTAGTGCATGATAGTCCTAGTGCATAGAAGGTATGAATGACCTTAGATGAAAAATATGAATGATATCTTATATTTTATTCCAACACACCCAAGGAATGGATTTTCCATCGAAACAATACAAGAACATACCATAGATACAACATACAAATATAATGACCATGATCAATCGTTTAATTTTCTAAACATACCAAGATATATAAAAAAATCAAGGTAACCTTGAGTTAGTGAACAATAATGAGGAAAAAAAAAAATTTAAAAAAAATCATTAACCAACCAAATTAGTAACCATCACATTTCTTACCAAAGGGGATGTGCCCATGATTAGATAATGCCTAATTTGGAAGTATACATTCGTTAAAGCATGAAACTTTAAATAATGAGAGAAAAAGTTGACTAGGCAATATATGTTTTCTATAGGCAAGTTTAGCAATAGTTTTTTTCTTGTGATTTTTAGGAATAAATTATCTCAACCTTATAATTCTTGTGCTTTTGATAATTTTTTTGCAAGTACCTTGTTAGAGCACACGAGCATGCTAGAGATTTATGCAGTTTCATGGATGATTGTGATGATATTATTTCAATCTTTGTCTCCTAGATGTTAAAAAAAAAATTCTTTGGCTCTTCAAAGACTTTCAACAAGTTGGATAATGTTAAGAATAAGGCGTCTCAATCTTTAATTTTGTAGCATTGATTGTTTAATTATTACAGTTGAGCTAGAGAATAATTACCTTACGGTATCCAAATCACTTTCTCTTAAACTTTTTGACATTTTAAAGAAGGTGCTCTCAATTACCTATTACCCCATTTTCATGTTCATTCAATTAGTAGCATTTGGTATCCTATTTACTAAGTGAACTTGCTAAGATACCCTAGTTTACAAATTATTATATATCTGGGTTAGATTTGAGTACATTTATTGAGCTAGCTAAAAGTACATGAAAAGGAAATAAAGGAAAATAATCAATCCAATGAAATGAAATGACATACATATACTGGATCATATACAAAATCTAAACATGAATGGCATGTATGTGGAGAAAGGAAAGAAATCAAATGATCTCACACAGGTCATGAGCATAGCCAAACCTTAAGTAACCTATGGATACATATACCCATGCATAAGTAAAATATAAATAGATAATGGGGTGTTGGAATTAATGGGAATTGTGTACTAAGAGGGGAGGGGTGAATCAATACCTCTAAAAATTTTGTATCTTTTAACCTTTATCCTTTATGTAATCAATTGTTTATCCAACCATCTATTCTATACTATCTTGATGTAAGATTTATCAATTCATAAACTTAATCAACATGTGAATATTCATAGAAAAATTCATGAAAGTGATTGACACATAGCACAAGATATGATAACGCATAAAACTCCTATTAGGAAGTAAAAACTGCGGTGGGGATGGCACCCACAAATTCTTCACTATCTGGAGATTGGAAGGGGCGGGTTAAGGCTTACAATTTGATCACTTCTGATGATCTACCCTATTAGGAGTATTTGTGGATACATGTTAAAGTCTACACTGTAAAGTGCTTTAGGAACAATGTTTAGTGTGCACTCGGTTAAGAGATTTACAATTGGATGGTTAAATCCACCTTCCTTGAAAGGATTTTTACACTTTGCTTCACTTGTTAGAATGTAAGAAAATTACACTTTGACCTGATGTATGCAATCTTCTATTTCTGATTACAGATCCATTTAATATTACATGTATAAGTGTATCACCTAATGTGATTGAATAATACCTTTGTTGCTCGGTACCCTCTGTTCTTGGTTCTTGATAACCAAATTCACCTTTTGTTGTTCTGGTTCTTGAATCTTTCAGTCTGATCCATAGATTTTCTTGTAGGCTTCATTCATCCTCTGATCCATCCTCAAATCCATCCTCACATCCATCTTCACATGCATAATGAATTATTACAACATCTATTTATAAGATAGATTGACCTAATTAAGTCTCACACAAAACAATATTAACTCTAAGATCATAGGTTTACAACTTGACCTTGATCTTTTAGTCTATGTGTTTTAAATCAATTAGACTAATTAAAAAACTTACATTAATGGTTCTTATCCCTAAATAAATGGTTTTAAAACAAATCAAGACTCTATAAAGAGAATAAGACTGTTTTATCTGACGTGTAAGTCAGATCCACTTTTTGTGTGCTGCAACTGACTTTTAATTTATGTCAGTTGGTTATGCTTTAAAGTCAATTAGACTGTTTCTCAGTGTTTCTTGCTTGAACTATTTCTCAGGTTCCACTTTAACTATTCTCTCAATTTTCACTTTGTCCTGCTCATTCGGTTCCACTGTCGGGTTCCTCTTTCTCCTTTTCACTTTGCATTTTTGGTTTACACACAAATCTATGTCGTCAGTTTTCTTTGTACGTAACAATTTTTGGTGATCTCTGATATCTACATTTTTGGTTTTCTCTTGTCATGTCTTTCAGTGTATGTTTCCCAAAGATCTTCTTTGCATACTAATGGAAAAATAATGTCATCAATCTCCCCCTTTGACATTAGTATAAAAAATTGATATGTGAAAAATACTAACAAAAGTGTTTAGTATGTACATCATATATATTCCTTATTCATTTCATGACTCCTCCTATGCATATGCCAGTATAGTATAAGTGTATGTACATGATACTTTGTTCTTTTTCTGTACTGTATAGTTTCCTATCTGTACATATCATTATTTTCCCCCTTTTTGATATTAAGGGAAAAGGTGTATACCTTATAGATTATCAAAAATATTAGAGTGTGAGGAATTCATTTCCTCCATCATCTTCTCCCATTGGTCCTTTAGGTTGTCTAGAACCATGTGCTCGAGTGTGATCCTTGCATGCATATCGTAGATGTTTTCTACTACAGACATCTCGGGGGTGGCTATCAGTTGTCTTGCTGAACTGATATGTTGTTGAAGCAGTATTAGATTTGGTAGAAGTTGAGCTTGGAGCTTGGTGACCTCTTCCCTAAATTGTGTTTCTGCTTCCCACAGTTCTTGCCTTAACCTTTTTATCTCAATAATTTTCTCATAATGCAACTTTATTGCATTGTTCTTGGTGGTTAAGCCTTTAGCACTAGTAGCTAGATCAAAATCTAACTTTTCTACCTTATCACTATGATCCTTAGTGAATTTGTCAAGTGTTATCAATTGTTGTATCAAGGAAATAGCTTCAACAATTATTAGATCTAATTCACTTACTAATTCTAAAATATTTACCTTGTTTTCTGTCACTTCTTGGCTGATCTTTTCAACAAGTTTGTGCTGATATTTCTGTTTTGCTCTCTTCTCAATTTCCTTTTCTATGTTGTGATGGCCTCGGCGAGAGTGGCTAGTTGATCAAGGATAGGTTTGTTTTGATCAACATCAACATTGGGTACAATCTGATGCAAGATGTCCCTAGTTGTTTCTAGTACCATGGAGTCTCGGTTCTGCTTTCTTAGCTTCTCCTATAGTTCCTTCCTTTGGCATATTTCATTGTACTCTTTAAGTGCTTCATAGTCAAGTATAGTTGGGTCACATTTGGGTATCTCAATTATCTCATCTAGAGTGACTTCCAACTTACTCTTTTTGGATTTCTTCTTCTTCTTCTTCTTCTTCTGAGTTTCACTTGAATGTAGAACCATAGCCATCTTCTTGGATTTGTATTTTGTGTTGGATGAAGTGATTTGTGGTCTTGCCTCTTTGTGCTTCGGTGTCAGCTTGTCATTTTTTAGTGGACGTCTCCACATCAACCTTTACATTATCTATAGAAACTTGTTCGGTTACCTCAGGAATGTCATCTTTTGTTTTTTCTCCTTCATTGGTATCCTTATGTACTTCATCTTCATTTGTCTATGCATCCTTCTTAGTGATGTCTCCATCTGTTTGCTTTAAATCTCCTTCTGTAAACTTGTCAGTTTTGGTTACAATTTGAGTGTCTCCGATGACATTCTGGTCATCGGTGTTATCTTTATTTCCTTCATCCCCTGCATCCTTGGGAATGCTTGAATCTTTTTCAAGTGATTTATCTTTTTCTTGAAGTATATTGATGGCTTACATCAGTATTGGCATGTTGCTTGATATATTCACCTATCAAGTGTCAAATGTAGTGTCATTTTTTTCAGTCTTGTCCTTGCTAACAGTGACATCTTCATCTTTCTGTATTTATTCTATTGGATCATCAATTATATCAATGGTTGTGTTGTCCACAATGTTGTCCATAGTGGTGTCCAGCTATGTCTCATCTGCAACATCCATATTCTTGTTTCCTATGGTGTCCAATTCCTCCTTGTCCAATTCAACATCTATGATGATAATTGGTTATGTGCTCTCAGTAGCTTGATCATCTTTGATTTCCTGATTCTTGGTTAGAGCTTTCTGTGGCTTGGGACTTGTTTCCTTAGTGGGTCTATTGAGTATCTTGCTCCAAATTTTGTTGATTTTCTTCTCTATCTCTAATAGCTTTCCATCAAGTATCTTGTAAGCTCTCATATTGGGTGAGAACTCCTGTGCATGTTTCTCTATCATCTCCTTGATTTCTTCCATTTTGGATTTGGGAGGCATAGGAGATACAAGGACTCTTTCCCTTACCTCTTTCTCATTCTTCAATGCATAGTTCCATCTAGCAGATATTCTATGATATAGTTCATTAGGAATTTTGTGATAGAATTGTACTGGTACATATTTAAATGCACTCATCATTTTGATGATTCCTTCTTCAATTTTGTTCTAGTCCAAGGGATCCAAAGTTAACCATCTTCTGACTTTTGACTCATTAAGTGATCCTAATTTAACCATCAATGTACATATCTAATCAATGGTTTTAGGGACCTTACTCTTCTCCTCATGAACACCTTCATCCTATTCAGTGTCATCAATATCTTCCCTGGTTCCAATGAGCTTTCTTCTCTTTGTTGGCCCTCTTTTCTGTGTTGTCAGTTTCCTCTTGTAGGTCCTTACTTGACCTTTCTTCAAGGGTGAAGGACTTGTGTCCTTATCTTTCTGACTTCTAGTCCTTGAGGTAGCTTTGGTTCCAGGCTTCTTAGTCAGTGTTGGTAATGGGGTATCTAACTCTGTAGACTCAGTCACTTTCCTTCTCAGCCTTACCGATGGGTGACTGTCCTTCAGTTTCTTCTAACTTTTCAGTTTCTTCCTCTATGACCGACATACTTTTCTTCAAGTTCTTAACCATTTTATCTTTCTTCCTATCTATTTTCTTTACAACCAAGCCATTTTTTATTCTTTCTTTGGCCTCCTCATAAGTGTCAAACTTTGGTTGTGTTTTGTCTAAGGGTTCATTTATCAATGCATCGATTACATTAGATTATTGATCAATGTTTACCTCATAGTCTAATGGTTGTAATAATTTTGTCCTTGGTATAGAAGGCTTGATGTATGTGTGGCATGTGTCAACCATGAAACATATATCATTCTTGAATTTCTCAATAAGTTTCTCTGGGATCCTAACTCTTTTCTGCATTCTCTCCTTGAATCAAGTAAAGTACTCATCCATAACTATCTCAAAATTATCTCCCAAAGATGTTATGTAGTCACTGATCTGTATCATGACTGGTCTAGTGGTATCCCATTTTACATCTCCTACTGATGGAAATGATTCTTGGAAGTAAAATAAAATGCACATGATAAATGAACCAAACTTACATGTATTTGTCTTTGCATTTCTGATTGTTCTCAAGTTTTCTTCTAACTGGTTGAGTAGAAGTTCTGACAGATCCAACTGAGTTCCTTTCTTTACAATTTTATATGTTGTATCCACTACTCTAGATGCTATGTTGTTCATCCTGATAGCTTGAAATATTTTGTATCCTAGGACATATGCTCCAAATTTCAGTTCATCATCAGTGATAGTGGATACCTTGAGTCCTCTTCCATCACACTTGGCTCCTCTGTTCTTTTCAATCTCAGCCTTGGGTGGATGTTTCAATGCCTTTACCTTATCGGTTATAGGATAACTAGTGAATGCATGAATAACATCTCAGGTTATCATTTTAGGCTCATCTAGCCATAGCTTGTGATTGTGAATTCTTCTCAGTACTAACTGAATTCACTCAGTTTTGAATACCTTTGGCAACAATAGGGAATTTGTGAGTTATTTCACTTCTATGTGTTTGTTCTAATATTTTATGGCTCCATCCTCATTACATAGATTCTTGAAATCTTTTTACACCTCTAAGTCACCAATTTCTGCAATCTTGTAGTGAATGTATGCTCGCACGTCTTCGATGAGAAAAACCCTAGCTGTTATTCGCAAGAATGCTCCAGCATTTTCGGGTTGTGATGCAACCTCAGGGCATATCTTGTAATGGGGTTCTTCATAGGTATAATTCTTGATAAGTTTAACCTTATCCTTCTTGATGCTCTTCAGTTTGGTGGTTCTTGAAGTAATGACCATTGTTTCAGACATTTTAGGGCTTTCTGTAAATGCATAAAAATAGAGTTCTCATTTATCATAGGAACTTACTATTTACTTCTCTAGTGGTAATTGATCTATTTGGAGTTCTTTGGGTCAAGTTGAAGTCGATATGTGCTCAAATTTTGCTTTCATTGCTTTGCTATATTCCCTGGTGAATAATGAAACCCTTTTGTCACCTTTTTTTATAGATGTTTGCCCTAAAATGAGTCATTAATGCTTAACCACTCCTCAGTGTGTGAGGAAAGAGTCGTCGGGTTAAACACTAACTTATCTCTTCAGTGACAATGCAATGCTTTAGGGCAGCCATCTAACTTCTTGCTTTTACCAACGGGTTTTGGTGTTTTGTGAACACAACTTTTTCAACTTGCTTGATTACCAATGAGTCTCGGTTTAGACTAGAAACTTTTTCATTTACATGTTAACTGACTATTTTTGGTAAGTGTAGGAAGTTCATCTATGAGTGTATATCAATGGATTTTGGTATGTATTATCCGATGGAATAGTTCTCATAGATTTTTAACAAGTAATATCATGATGCATATTTACTTATGCTAATTTCAATATACTATGGAATTGATGTAAAATACTACCTAGTGTAATGCAGTTCCATACTTACTTGTTCTGCTTAGGTGGGGGTCGTGATGTCACCAGATCCATTAGATAGGGTGTCACCAATTTCATTGCTCGGTCCAACTTCATCATTGTTTGTAGCTTTCCTCCACATTTTGTCTCTCATCTTCCAAATGTCTTCAATGGTATTTCCATTGGGAAATGTGTTGGTCTCTATCATTCAGTCTCTGCAGTATTTCTTGAGATGACCAACTTTATGATAGTGTAAGCATGTTATTCTAGGGTTAGTCTAGCCTCTAGACTTTCTTGTCCACTGTCTCATACAGTTTGTAGCAATGTGACCAAATCTTCCACATGTTGTACAATTTTTCCATGTGTTATAATCCCATACATACTGGTTACCAACTCTTTTCAGTTGATAGGCAGTTTCTTGACCTTTAGGATTCCATGCTTGCTTTTTTTCTTTTTCCAGCATTCAAGAGTTGTGTGACCATTCATTTTGCAAGTAGGACAATATTTGTCCATGTAGGTTTCCTTCTTTGGTTGTTTCATCTCAGAATTACATTCATATGCTTTATGTCCTTTCTTGTTACATTTATAATGAAAACCTATGAATGAAGATGTGGATTTAGAAATACCTTTCATTTTTCTCCTGTATACATTTGATGTGTGGCCTTCCTTTTCACAGTGATTGCATATCATCTTTCTTGGTCTTGGATTTGTATAGAGATTCTTTGGATCAGCTTGATTGGGTGATTCTCCATTCTCTCTATAGCCTAGACTGGTGTTGTTGTTGATTCTTGGTTGTCCATCAAGAAAATCATCCATTCTTTTATTGCTTTCTTAAGATTTCTTGATAATTTCATTATGCTACTGCTGAATTCTAAGTTCTTGTTTCAGCTTTTCATGTTCTTCCCTTAGCTCACCGATAGCTTCTATTATTTCAATGAGTTCAACATTCATTTTGTTTGCCTCTTAACTCATAAGAATAATCCAATTTGTAATCTCATGGTGATGTTCTGTTAATCTTTGTATTTTAGATTCTTTATCTTATAGCTTTTCAATAATCTTCCTTCTATCATCAATAGCTAGTGTTCTTTCTTGCTCAGCTTGTCTAGCACTATTCATGACATCAATCATTCTTACCATCTATGTCTCTTGACCAATTTGCAGAGATTTCACTTGTCCATCCAAATGTTGATTGATTTCATTTAGGCTTGTGATGCTTTCTTCTAATGTGTCTGATGCTTTGCTTGTATTTGATCCTGAAGACTCAAAGAAATCTGGTATCTCTTCCTTGTGGTAATCGGTTTCATTACATCAAGATGCCATAATCTTTCTTTCATCTAACAACTATCTCATCTTGATTCTAGCTTCTTTATACTAATCATAGAAGATGTGAATTTGTGTCTTTTGATTCTCAATACTCTTGTCAAGTCTGTACTTCTCCATTGTATGATATTTTCTCTTAAGCCTTTAAGCTTTTCCAAATAAGAGTCTTAGCTTTGATACCAATTGTTGGAATTAATGGGAAGTGTGTACTGAGAGGGGAGGGCTGAATCAGTAACTCTAAAAATTTTATATTTTTTAACCTTTATCCTTTATGTAATCAATTGTTTATCCAACCATCTATTCTATACTATCTTGATGTAAGATTTATCAATTCATAAACTTAATCAAACATATGAACATTCATAGAAATATTCATGAAAGTGATTGACACATAACATAAGATATGATAATGCAGAAAACTCCTATTAGGAAGTAAAAACTGTGGTGGGGATGGCACCCACAAATTCTTCACTATCTACAGATTGGAAGGGGGTGGTTAAGGCTTACAATTTAATCACTTGTGATGATCTACCCTGTCAGGAGTATCTGTGGAGACCCGTTAAATTCTACTCTATTAAGATCTTTAGAAACACTATTTAGTGTGAAATTGGTTAAGAGATTTGCAATTAGATGGTTAAATCCACCTTCCTTGAAAGGATTTTTACACTTTGCTTCACTTGTTAGAATGTAAGAAAATTACACTTTGACATGGTGTATGCAATCTCCTATTTCTGATTACAAATCCATTTAATATTACATGTACAAGTGTATCACCTAATGTGATTGAATAATACATCTATTGCTCGGTAGCCTCTGTTCTTGGTTCTTGATAACCAAATTCATCTTTTGCTATTCTAGTTCTTGAAAATTTCAGTCTAATCCATAGATGTGCTCATAGGCTTCATTCATCCTCTGATCCATTCTCTCATCCATCCTCACATCCATCCTCATATCCATCCTCACATGCATAGTGAATTATTACATCTATTTATAAGATAGATTGACCTAATTAAGTTTCACGTAAAATAATATTAACTCTAAGATCACAGGTTTACAACTTGACCTTGATCTTTTAGTCTATGTGTTTTAAATCAGTTAGATTGATTAAAACACTTACATTAATGTTTCTTGTACCCTAAAGAAATGGTTTTAAAACAAATCAAGACTCTATAAATAGAATAAGACTGTTTTATCTGATGTGCAAGTCAGATCCACTTTTTGCAGGATGCAACTGCCTTTTGGTTTTTGTCGGTCGGTTATGCTATGAAGTTAGTTTGACTGTTTCTTGGTGTTCTTTGCTTGAACTATTTCTCAAGTTCCACTTTAACTGTTCTCTCGGTTTGCACTTTGTCTTGCTCGTTGGGTTCCACTGTCGGGTTCCTCTTTCTCCTTTCACTTTGCATTTTTGGTTTACACACAAAACTGTGTCATCAGTTTTCTTTGTACTTAGCAATTTTTGGTGATCTCTAATATCTGCATTTTCAATTTTCTCTTTTCCTGTCTTTCGGTGTATGTTTATCGAAGATCTTCTTTTCATACCAATGGAAAAATAATGTCATCATGGGGTACAATTCATTTCCTATTAAAAAGAAGAATTTTGAGTCCACTCCAACTCCCGACCTGTTCTAGAACCTGCATGATCAAGATGGGTTAGATCCTGAAGATCTAAGAAATAACTAATATCTAATGACCTATCTATATCTACACTCATACATGTCCATACATAGTCATAAGATACCAAAAGTGATCCATGCTCAAGATAGGTGTAAAATCAAATGATGCAAGGAGGAGAAGTACCATCTTTTCACTTAACTTGTTTTTTCCATTTTCATGTGCAGAAGAAGTTGTGACATTGTATTGATTTGCAATAAATGCCCTTGCTTAGACACTAGGAAGACTTCAAGGGAAGCCACCACAAGACACCCTTGAAGGATAACTATTGTCTGAGAAAAAAAACTTATGAAGCTGTTTCCTCCCCAAGTACAATAAATGGTGTTGCTCCTCAAAGTGGGAAGGGCCAAGAGGCCCTTTAAGAGCCCCTCGGCAAAACTCAATTTGCAAGACAAGGAAACTTATGATCATGTGCCAAGCCCTCACAGTACCAAAGATTGAACCTATGATAGGTGTAAAAAGCTCCATTTCCACAGAGTTTCTAATTCCCACACAACTCCAAGGAGAATCATTGATCCAGAAAAGGGGCAATCATTGGAGCAAAAATACTCAATGGAACATTCAGGAGAGAAAGAAGATAGACTGGTATGCATCATTCAAAAGGAGCTACAATCCATTACCAAAAGGTTCAATATGAATTAAGGTGGGCACATTATAGACACTTAGAAGAATATATATCAAGGTGGACATACACATGATAGAGGCTCCCTATCCTAATCAAGTATGTTGTCCCATCAACACATCAAAGCCATAATAGAGCATGGTGGCCATGGAGGAGCATACCCCATCCAAGCAATGTGATCCTGCATAAAGATCAAGAATCCAAGACAGCCATGTAGGTGCATCATTCCACCATGAACAAAGGAAGTATGATCACAAGTGCATAAGAGTAAGCCTCTTTCTCCTTCAAATAGTGATATACAAAATGCATGCAAAGAAGATGTAAAAGGGCACTATCCAGGTCACCTCTTGACTGAGCTAAAAGTACACAATAAGAGGTATAAGATGACCATATTTCAAGAAGTGATTCAATTATATGGAGAAATAAATCATTATTATAGGTAGCTAGGGAGAAAAAAGAGGGCATGAGGGCATGGCATGAAGCAGTCAGAGAAATATCCACAATGATAGAAATATTAAAGCAGAGATAGTTATAGCATGAAACCATAAAAAGAATGGAGATTCAACACCATGCCATAACATTGCAAAATGGAGATCACACTCCCATAGAATCATAATTCCCCAAAGAGTTAGTACACATTCACAGGGAGCAAATAATAACAAGTTCAATATGGGTGTTGCTGTAAATATATTACAAATAGTATGACAAAAGAAAAATAGCATCCAAAGAAATGCAACCTCTTATAAAAGACAACCATACATAGAAGTTTAAAGACAAGAGGCAGCTTTAAACATGTCCCATAAGCCTCAATGGAGTAGAGCACAGTGATCTACAAATGAATCTCAGGTAGATAAATGTGCCACTTCAAGAACAAAAGCAGATCAACATTCATGTTTACAACAATGTCAACTTTTGGCTCGCAGCCTCTCACCTAAATATGGTGTAAAAAATGAAAAATGAGTAGTGATGCCCTAGTTCTTGAGAAGAATCAAATCATATAATAGAGATGAATCAACAAAAGTGCCATTTTTTCAAGTTCCTAGTAGAAATAAATGACATGATGCCCTCAACATCAATAAAAATTATGCTCTAAAGATAAGATAACTCTACAACACATACCAGCAAAGCTTCATGGAATGGTAAATTAAATGTAGCATACACAGTGTAGATAAAAAATGGTACCCTAGTTCTAAGCATAAACATATCTATGAAATTGAAGGATGCAAAGATAACTCATGAGCTTGCATCCACATATCAAAAAAAGTAATGTCAACAAATGCATACACGGTGAGAGATGAAACTTGTTAATAGACAAGATGCTTCCAAATGGAGTGATGCCCTAGTTCTTGTAAAGGATACAAAGCATCAAGGGCTGTATACAAATGCCCCATAATTCTCATAATGAAAAAGAATAAAATTATATACAGGGCATCCAAGAATAGAATTCAAGCATCGGGCCTCATTAAAGACAATGCAAAAATGAATATGCCAAAGATATTGTAGGAAGAAAACCGAATTCCTACCTCTTAAACACAAAACTTGCCATTTTTAGATCAATTCAACTCCTGATCCAGAAATTTATTTTAGCAACCTCCATCTTTTCTTTCCTCTCGAGCACTGATTAGGGCTTGTTTCCCTTTTGCAAAAAGCATGTAACAAAACAACCAAAAATGATGCCCTTCGAAATCCTCATTTTGGTATTAATATTTCCACTTAGCTTATGTGGAATATTAATTTATGGATCCCTTTTTATTTCTAATGCATCAAAAGTATAGTAAGGGGAAGGGTATTTAAGTGTTCATAGTACAAAGATTAGGAGAGGGGGATTTAGGCTTTGAACCAAGGGGGAATTAGGTCTTGTGTCATTATTAAAGCACTCAATAGATCTTTCATTAAATGTTATGATACAGGATGTTTGGGGTGGTCAGATGGGATTGAGTAGGTAGGTCTCATTCATGCACCTTTAGCATTGTAAAATATTTGACAAATGATACAATTATAAATCATCTTGTTCAAATATTACCTACCAATGCATGATTAGGGGAAGTTAGGTCACCCAGATTTGGATAGCACATTCCATGGACCTAATTGTAGGATTTGTCAGTTTTAGAGATAATTTTTTCCTTCAGTACCAGATTTGGTGGAGACAGTCATGGGGATTCTAGATTTCTTGGTGATGCAGTTTCTTACCTCTCAACTATTTATACCTCTCACATTTTGTGATAGAGGTAGTTCCTGCATCCTATCTCACTCTGAGATATGTATGTTTGTATCTCTTGGAGAACTAGATTGTGTCTTGGCTCCTTTTGATTGAATGCATAGTAGTTTTCTTTCTTTTCCTATTGATTTTTGAGTCATTTGATGAGTCTTGTATCAATGTTATTGTGATTAAAATTGATCCTTTACTTGATATATTGTTCATTTAAAATGTTCAAAAGGACATTTTGTTACCTAAAGTCCTAATTTTGTGCATTTACAAGTATTTTAGGTTGTGGAACTCATTTCCCTTCCTATCTACAATCAACACCTCATTACTCCCAAGGGAAACATTATAATTAAGTAGGGTAAATTTGTGAAGTTCTAAGTTATGCTTTAATTCACATTGTGAGTTTTTTTGCAATCTGTAGATCTTTTAATTTGGTGAATCACCCCAGTTTTATCTTCAATTTTTAAGTTAATGATTTTCTCTCCCCTTTTCCCTTCTAAGTTTAGTTTAGTTTCCAGGTGATTCAAGGGAAGATGACCCTTAACCTGGAGGTCTACTTTCATCATAGGTCACCCACAACCTGAAAGTAGTCACATGTTTCACAGGATCACTAGGTTCCACACTTAGCCCTTGTGGGTGCAATCCTAAGTGATAAAATTACCCAGAATGGGTTCACCAAGGGCAGGTATACATTGAGAAACCCAACCTCTAGTTGGGAAGGTATGCATTGAAACAAGTTTAGTAAATAAAATTTTTTTATGATTTTGTTAGACTTTGAAAAATCTTATGAAAAAATAAAATGGTCCTTTGTGATTGATTTCATAAAAGCCCTTGGTTTACCCCACAAATTTTTGTATATGGATAAATATACTATTACTGTACTCTTCTACTTAGAGAGATATTAAGGATGACCTTACTAACCCCATCTTTCTCTAGAGATAATTTAGAAAAGGTTGTCATTCATCCTCTGTGTTGTTTGTTTCAGCTAAAAAATTCTCTACATTATGTGTTAAGAACTAGCTTAATCAGTTCACCTATTTAGAGTATTAGACTCCCAAATGATGATTAGCTATTGAATGCCCAATTTACTAATGATACATGCTTATTTGTTGAAGTCTGTAAATATAATTTTGATAATGTGTTGAATCAATTGCTTTTATTTTGCTTGGATTCTGATGCTAAGATATCTAGTGTAAAATATTCTATCCTCAAATGGAATAGTTGTCCACAAATCAATTGGATGTACTTTGCTTGGATTTTGGTGCTAAGTGCAAAGTCTTGCATGCCTCAAGTGGGACAATTATCTACCAACTTGTCTTAGAGAAAAATAGATGGCAACGACTAGGCCCTCATAAGATAATGAGATGTCTGGGTATCCCTTTTTATATTTCTCCTAATTTGAAGGAAATGTGGGAATGGTTCTTAATTACATATAAGAAACATCTAAGTGTTAGAATCAACTCCTTCCTCTGGTAGGTGAAATTTAGGTGGTTTAGAAGGTGCTAGCTTCACATGTTGTGTATTTATCTTTTTATTAGTTTTTTTCTATCACTTTAATAAATTAAAAAAAACATATTAGTGATTTTATCTAGTTTGATGGATTCGGTAAGGGAAAAAGATATGCAATTAAATGGAAATGATGTTGTCTTCCTAAACACATTAGTGGTATGGCCTTAAATACCTTAGGGTTCAAGGTGTTACTTTGGCTGCTAGATGGTTGTGTTAGGATGAGAAGATGATGAGCTTGGAAGGTGATAATAAGAAATAACTTATCTTTTTCCAAGCCAAGAAAGATAAAAACTTGGATTTTTCTTCATATCATTCATAATTTTTTGATAACTTTGAGAGTAAGTTCTTGGTTTGCTAGTGTTTAGAAATAATTGGAAGGCCTGGAAGAGTGTTGAGAACTTCCTTTAGAATTGTGAGGTTTCTTTAGTAATATTTATTTCTTGTGTTGATCAAAGATCCATTTTGTGGAACTTGAGTTGGAACAATAAGCCATTCACAATTAATGAAGGGTTCTCTATAAGAACTTGGTCTAATAAAGGAATCCAAAAATTTAATGATATTTTTGAAATTTATGTGTATAGTTGGAAAATAGAAGCACTTCCATTGTAGACGTGTTTAGCCTTCTGAGTAAGTGGTTTGGGGTCATGAAAATCTACTTAAATGGGTTCCTGATCTTGACATGGCTTCCTCCCTATTCTGTTCCTCTTTCCACTCCTGTTTGGCCTGATTTCTGCATTCTGGAAGGCAGACTAGTGATTATGGGCTTCAGGGTCAAGGTCAACATTTTAGGTCCATGTCGACCTTGACCCTGACCTAGGTCAGGGTCGACCTCGACCTTGACCCAGGGTTTAGATCCTGGGATCTTGCAGTTTCAGGAGGTCGCCCTTTGCAAAAAGTATTTCCCGCTCCCGGGTCGGCTGTTTTGGGTTCCGAAGCGTTGATTCCTAAATTATATTTAATAGAGGTCCTCTCCTAGGGATAAAGGCTTTAATGGGATTTAATTCTCCTATGTAGGCCTCCTTGGAAGATTGTGCCCTAATTTCATATAAAAGAGAAGCTTTCTCTCTCATTTTCTCTAAGAACCATCATCAAGTGAGCTAAGTCTTCTAATCGTGATCAAGCATTCTTAAGACATCTTCAAGGGTGATTCAAGAAAGGAATCAAGCAATATTTGAAGCAATCATTCATCCATTCAAGTATCCATTTTCATGAAGGAGATCCATTGGAGGCCATTGAAGGATTGAAGCTACAAGGTGCCCTTTTGGTGATCTCTCCATCCACCTTCTTCCAAGCCTATTCCAAATTCAAGAAACCATTCAAGACTTGGTGTTGGAGATCTACAAGAAAGAGATTAAAGAAATCCTACCTTTCTACATTCTACATTTGAAGCATACTTATGGATTCAAGGATTTGAATCCTCCACAAGGACTTTTTCAAGCAAGGTGAATTTATGCATTTGCTTTGTCCATTTCTACAATTTCAATTACATATATTTGAGGTTAATTCCAAAACTGGGGTTTGACC
>MU223249.1:2043370-2057494 GCA_018584345.1 Thuja plicata
GGATACCCTTTTCGGCAAACTTTCAGGATCTGTGAACAAAGTCACTTTCAGATCTGTGCAGGTCAGGGTCGACATTATTGGGTCAGGGTTGACATTTGTGGGTCAAGGTTGACCTTTTTCATAAGACAACATCAGAATGGAAAATTATTTCTAGGTTTTGTTCGTCTCTGCATTTCGATTCGGTATCAACTGTCAGTTTTTCCAGAAACAGTCTACAGACCTTAGAAAATAGCATTCTTTGATCTGCAATATTTCAAGGTTAGTGCATTTCTCAGATCTCTTCAATTACAGTCATATATCATTCCTATACATATAAATTACAGAATTTAAGGTATCTCCTTTGTTATTCTCCTTTCCAAATAGTTGATTCATTTGAGCATTAACCCTTCTCTTGGGTTGATCAACTTGGATCTCCCATTTGTGCATTTGGGAATTGAAAAGGAACATCTTATCTTCTCCTTAATCAAAATTTCAATACATAATCAATTCAATTCAATCAAGGTTAAAAGAATCAAATACAATCTAGGTAATTCAAATAACAATCTACACATCAACACCTTCCATTACAAGATAATCAATTCACAAACAATCTATAAATCAAATCAATCATTTCTATACCTTATCTATTACATTTTGGTAATGCATCAATTCCACACGTTACATTATGCTTTCAAGAGTTGCGAATAGTTGAAACTGGAATATAGTATTTTTGAGCCTCAAAAAATAATTTTATTAATTTTGAAGGAGTATGGATATTCGTATTTCTCCAAGTAAAGATGGAGAGTTCCTTAACTTGGTTTTGTTGAAAGATGGTATTGTCTTTAAAAGCAAACTTTTACAAAAATATTTTCTAGGCTAACTGATATGAAAGTAGTATTTGTTTGACTAAATAAACATTAGATTTTTTCTTAGTTTTATAAACCTTGGTCTATTAGGTTAGGACACATTTGGACTAAATTGAGTGACCTAAACAAATCTTGTTTCTGATGTTTACTTCTTAAAATGTTTAGCTATTATTATGAATTTCAGTCTTCAAGTATCCCTACTAGAATGTGTGAATGGTGTAATTTTTCTATGACTTATGAGTATTTATTCTTTGAATTTCAACTTTATTTACCTCTTTGGTCTATGTTTATTGATAAATTAATTGGATGGGATTGTAAAGATGTATTTATCTGGTTTGAAAGTCTTACTAGTTATATGCGATACTTTTCTTTTGAACTTAATCATTTTTGGATTTTTTTACCAATGATATATATTTTTTTGGTCAGTAAAAGCTTTTAAATGGAGCTATGAACCAATGAGGCCACAAAATAGGGGACCTTATCCCCAAACCTAACAATCCAAAACCACAAGTGTGAAAGCCCAGCATGGATCCCAAGCATGTAGGAGTGAAAGAATCACATGGATTAGATACATAAACACTAGACACGAAAGACCTGCATGGGTCCAATATAGAGTCTGTGAGAAAAACCTACCAAGGAGAGCCTAGATCTATGAGAAAAACACAACCTATGTAGTTTGAGTACAGGGTCTACGAGCACTCTAGGACAAAAATGGTTTGGCCCAGTAAGTCCTTAAGCTTCTTCATAACACCTTCCTCTACACCTCCTCACATGATCACCACCTCCAAACTCCTTCTCCACAACCACAAACATGATCACCAATTTGTCTCCACCAATTAATCTTGGACACATCCACCAAGGTGGGCCCAAACCAAAATTAATAATTGGTATGGGCTAGACATGGATTTGAACCTTGGTTGCACCATTAACGGTGCAACAAATTTACCACTAAACTACAAGGTGATCCTCAAAGATACTAGTAATAGATTCACATGCCCAAAATCCTTACCAATAATTTGTTTTGTTAATTACGGAAAAAAATAAATGAGGAAGTTTTCCAAGACAAGAGAAGGTTCTTTACTGAGTTTAATTATGAACTCACCTTTTTATTTATTTTGATACACATTTTAGCTATCTTGGACATTCCTAAAGATAGATTCATGATTTTTTAAAGAGGGTATATTATTAAATCCATCTAACTGCAATATATTGATGCTACAAAGACATGCATTTGGTTCAATGGACCAATGGATCCCTTATCAAGTATCCTATTAGCTCAGATGGTCTTCATTTAATTATCAACCAAGGAAGCATATAATCATGGATGATGCTAACATTATATGTGCGTGTGAGAAAAATTAAGTAATTCAATCGATTATGTATAAGAAATCAATTCAAAATAAAAAATACATTGAATCAATAATCATAATAGAAGAAAATTTATTTGTACAAAAGTTGTTATAGATAAATTTTCAATGTTACAAGAGTTGCTACAAGTAATTTTTTATATGAAAATAAACTATGTTGCATTTTATTGCATACAAATCCTAGCAACTAATTACTAACAATTTAAGCACATTAATTTGAATTCAACAATGTAATAATTTATTCTATTAACTAATCAACAATCTAAGATATCATTAACAAATACAATCTAAACTACTAAGATAATCACATTATCTCAAGTGGCCTTTGGTTGAGTGGCTCTAAATTCAGTTATCAATATTCAATCTTCAACTTTGAGCTTCATCACCAACAATCATCAATTGTTGTAAATTCAAGAAGAATACAAAAATAGGTAATGTACTTGTTGATTGATAGAGATATTGATGAAAAATTCTAGAAACTAATAGTAATTTGTAACTATGAACTCGCTCAACTCTGATAAGAGCTAAGATTATGCATGAAATCTTGAGAGTTGGATTATTTGAAAACTCTAAACAACTTAATAATAGACGTTGATTCTCCCCTGTTACTAGAGAGAAGACTTACGCTACTTTAAACAAAAATAATTTAATTGAGAAGAGATGAGTATTAGAATCCTCTTTAAACTCTTGCATTATTAAGGAAAAGTTATGGTTGAAAGTGTGCAAGAATACCCTGGCTGTAAACATCACACACTAATGACCGATTCCTATACAAAAAGTGTTAAATAGTCAAAGTTGACTTCATTTTTACAACCTTAATTTTTTCCTTAGTGTGTGATTTATAAGGCTAGCCGCAAGAATAGGGCATGATGATTTATGAACCATGTTACGTAATTCCACAAAAACCTCCATACTCTTATGATTGTAATTATGCTGAATGAAAATATCAACAAGAGATGGAAAGATTCCTTAATATATTGTCCCACATTCCACTACTGATATTGCCACGATTGTTCCCTCCATCACCACTACCTCTATCATCTACAAGGAATGGATGTTCTATGTGTAGCTACCATTTGGGAGTAGGTTAACAGTTGATATCTACTGCAAGTTAGTTATAAAAAATCATCTCATCAACATTAACTATCATTATGAACATCAAACTTCATAATAATTCATATACATTCATAGAATCACATTTATCAACATGACATATATATCATCCATTATGCTTAAATACACAGAATAGCGAGGAAATTTTTAGCCAATATCTTAGATATGTGACAAATATCATGGAGAGTATATACTATAATAAGGAAATGAAGTACAAATTGAGTTCATCACACCCCCAACTAAACATCTTGCTTGTCCTCAATAATTTTAAGTTCTTAGGTTATATTGCAATGTTGGGAGTCCATAATCCTCTCGTTCAATCATTCTTTTTCCCTACTTCAGGTAAAATCCTCTTTGTTCAAATATTTTCTTGCACATGTCATTTTATATGTGGAATTCAATATAGGAAAGGAGAAGGATTAAATATAAGTGAAACCCAATTGATTCATTTTTTAAGAGATCCCCTAATGTATTTTAATTCTCTAAATGTTGATACTATGTAGTTGAAAATGAAATGAGGTTCCTTTTTCCTTAGCTCTTGTGTGAGATTATTCAAAATATTCTATGAAAATACTAGTGCTTCTCTACTTGGTCATTAATCCAATCTCTTAAATCTATTGTAACTCATTTTTGATATCTTTATGCATTCTTCTACTACATCATTTGGATCCTTTTCTTTTCTGGTTGAATTGAACTCTCCCTCTCATTGTAGTTCTATTTTTGATAAATGATGTAAGTAGCTTAATCTAAAGATATCCCACAAACATTAGTGGGTCCCAAGAAGTGTTGTATGGAATGACCAAGTCATACAAATAGAATTCACAAAGTTGATCCTACATTTCAAGGGTAGCTCTTAGGTAAGTAAATTGAAATGACATTATTGTAATTAAAGAAATGGGATGCCCATTTATTATTATACTAAACTGAAAACTTCAAAATTTCTCATGTAGGAATTGTTAGCAAGAGGAATGGGAAAACTAAATTCCATAGATATGTACTCCAATATGTATCGTATCATAGTCTTTTAACCCTAAAAGATACATAAATGGAAATTAATAGATGTGGAAGCTAAATATTGAAATAGAAAATCATTCCCATCTTAACAATCCACAAAGTACAATCATAACACACATAAATAGACCAAAAAAATAATCATTATATTATATTATGTAATGTCACCATTGGGACTATAAAATATAACAATCAAATTGCAATGATTTGATTCCACCATAATGTCCCCAATAAATTCTACACAATTCTCTCCTTTTCTTTGAGTTATTTAGCCAAAAAAATTTAATGAGAACTGACTAAACATTTCAATATATACTAAACTGAGACAACAATCAAAAAGGTAATGCCTAAAGTCCCTCCTTAGAGGTGATGAAACGCAACTTTCCTCACTCTTTTGTATGTCGAGTTTGTGTTTCTTAAATGAATAATATGATCATTGTTTGTATAGACTAACCATTTTTAAAAGATATTTTTCTTATTATTATTATTTTTAATTAATCATCAACTATAGGCGATGGTGTCCATAGTATAATGGCTATTAGTTAGTTGAAATCCATAAAGTATTCATTAATAGAATTATTTATATCAATGATTGATTTACATACTTATTTATGTATTGAGGTTATTATTACTATTATTATTTTTATTTTATTATTATATTTATTATATGTTTCCTTTAACAGGGTTGGCTCTACACTGAGCTCACTTCAGAAGAGTGAAAATTTTGGGTTACCGATCCCAAATGGTTTTTCCTTTAACAGGAATCCACATTAAAATCCATGTGTCAAATGTGTATTTCTTTCATTGCATTGATTGTTTTCTTTACACATTACTAAAATTGGATTGATTGGTAAACACTAATTTTATTTGTTGTTATTTGGTAAAAGGATAAAAAAGATAAACAGTATATTCACTGAGCAGTTTATATTTGTTAAAGATATTTAATGGCATACATCTTGTAGGAATGAAAGATAACTGGAGGTGTTATATTTGAGATATAAGTTTTGGTTGGATTATTGGAATTAATTTTTGAGGCCACTGATTCACCCCCCCCCCCCCNCTGATTCCCCCCCCCCCCCCCCTCTTAGTTATTCTAACATGCTCATCCTGGCAATTCAGGGAAGTCGATGCCTAGTACCTGCAAACCTACATCACAAAGTTGAGCATGTACATAATAAATATAACAGACAATGATCAGGATTGGTTGAACGTGTGGATCTTGCAATGCAAGTAACTACGTCTCTATCCTCTACCATATCAGACACATCATACAAAAATATAAGATAAACACGCCACAGAGTAATGTAAAAGATATATCCCAACCATACACATGTAAGTATGGGGTGAGTAAAATCATCCTAACATATGCATAATCATCATGAAAATAACTAAAATATTCTATCATCAATATTGAAAAGTAAATTATGGGTGGGCGCTACATACACCCCCCCTAAAATTAGGCTTACTCCTGGAAGCCAACAAACAAAGAAAGATTACAAAATTTACATAAAGGTGCTACAATGGTTCTCTTATGAATGCAATGCATAATTCAATTGAGGACTTAGGTCCTTGAACCAATTGACCTACTATGATAAAACACCCTAGTATCATTCTCTGCAATATCCTCCCTTACACATACTATTAGAGGTCCATAAAGAACATGATAGAAACACCACTTTTCACAAAACTGAGCTAGCAGTATCAAACATTTAAAATAGTCATCAAAAAATAGAAAGAAAACTCCCAAGCAGGGGAATAATTCTTGGTTTTTGAAAACATTGTGCATAGTCTGGAAATATATATCATTCATTAGGAGGAATTTTGTCTTCTGAGACTTGAATTATTTTATGGATTTATTTTGTGCACCTTGGGTTTATATTGTGGGAATTTATAACCATTTTCATGTCTTGATTGTTTCTTGTATGGTTGTGTTACATATGTTGCTTATGTTGTGTGTTCTTTGAGCCTCCGATCATTATGTTATTTTAACCATGAAAAGGTGATGACCACTATTGTGTTGAGTCCTAATTATCTTGGTCACCTTGTTTCTATTGTTATGGTGGTTTTGTGTAATGAATGTTGATCCTTGTGGATTATGCTACTCCATGTTTGGAGATATAAATTCTATTAATGTTTTATAATCATCGATCTTGTGATGTGATATGAGTATTGGTATTGGTTATTGAGATGTCTAGTATGGGATGGATAGTTTGGATCCTTGTATATGACGTATATTTCTTTGTTATGCTCCAGCATTTTTATTGGTGGTTACCATGACTTAAATGTTTTACAAGAAGTCTTTTATGGTTATGGTTGTCTTATTCTTTGGTCTTATGGCTGAGAGAATTAGAGTATGTTATCTAGGAGCATAGAGGGGAAGTGACTTGCAATTGGGGCCAGGGCCCTAAGAGGCTACTAGGGTAACTCATTGTAATTTGACTTAATAAGTGATAACTTAATGAAATTATTTGAGAGATACATTAATAAGATAAATATGTGCCTCACCCATGCCTTGATTGATAGTACAAGCTAGGATGGGAGTGAGAGAGAATGCTTGTTTGAGGTCTTCATGATTAGAATCCTTGTCTGTACAAGATGATTACTGAGCCACATAGAGTCACTTGGGGGCCAAGACCAATTGGGCTATGATGCAGAGGGTTTGACAATCTAGAACCTTTCCTCTCTCCTAGGTGCTTGTTTGACCTAACCAACCATCCAATGGTTGCTCTTTATTGGATCTTCCACCAATTAGGATCTCCAAGACCCTCTCCACCAACTTCTCCTCCAAGGTATAGTTGGTTCTTGGAAGAATCCAAGATTTTTAAGCTCAACTAGTCCAACTAGTTAACCAAAAGCTTAGCTTCCTTCTCTACAACTCCACCTATATTGCCAATCCTGACCTAGGATCTTCCCACACACTTATTGAGACTCTCCATACATTAATTGACCCTTTCTTGGTCATTCTAAATCCATCCAAACTCTCGAAGATGCTCCACCAATCCAATTGGTCCTTAACTTATTAGGAGGGCTAATTACTCAACTCCTTGTAGGTCTATTTTCACCAATTTTGGCCTATTTCTTCCAAAAACCCCAAATTACCCCACAAACAAAATTGAAAATATTCAATACATCATTCAACCCTATTAGAATCCAAAACCCTAACCTATGATGGCACCCAAAACTCTACTTTCTTGCAAGCCCTAGATTATAGCCTATTAATTAGGCCTCTGGACCAGTGAACATGAACAATTGCTAATCTTGTCTCCAATCATTGATTCACCTCCAACCACCATTGAATCCTTTTAGGATATTGTCTATTTCATTTATAAATTCCACTAAGTCTTCCCCAAAAGGTCTTGGGTACTCAAACAAATTTGATCTTCTCCGTGTCCTGGCTCACCTGGTTTCACCAGTCATCCATAGGGCTTCATCTTTGGCCTATGAAATCAAAAGAGAAAACCAAAAAGAAACCTACAAACCTATCTATAGACCCTAACCCTAGTTTCCCCATGGTTTCAGACATATCCACTGGAGGAAAACTAGGCTAGAGCCATTTCTAACAAGGTAACACTATTTTTGTCTCTATCATACCAGTGACCTTCAAAAATGCATATCTTAACTTCTAATGAACTTCAAAAAAAAATACCTATTGCATATTAAAGCTGAAAGTAAACACTACACTAACATGGAGCCTGATCACCTGTGCCAATCCATACAGGACCGTTCAAAAACAAAGATACAATACAGATTATGCAAATGAGGATACAATCATTCGTACATTGGTGTCAGAAATAAGTGTTTCAATCCAAAATCTCATTAACCTTGTCCAAAAATTGATCCCATACTCATATACCAAGCATGGGTAGTTACAAATCAGTTTAACTACATTTTGTCATTTCTTGCAAAAGTTGCTAGCAACTTTTTGCATTTTGAAGCATTTTGACTTTCTAAGTCAACTCGATGCTTGATGCTGACTCCTAGAACCCTAAATAGGATATGTAGGGTCCTAAAAAATACCTCCATCCCATGTTGCACTAAAATGGCAACTTTTCCACAATTTGAAGTCAAAAGACCCAAAACCCCTAATGAGCACTAACTTACAAACATGAGTTGGACTAACATTGCTTCTAACCTTTTGGAACTTATTATACCACTCACAAAAACTCCTAATCCAACCCCAAACAACACCAAAACATCAAATAGGGAGGTTCCCTACACCATACTCCCCTGGAAAAAATAACTCAAGTCCCTTGAGTTAGGAGGTCTTCAAGAGTGACCCCATGTTTTAGAATCTCCAACTCTGTCATCCAAGTAGCCCCTGCTTCAGGTAGTCCCTGCCACTTGATGAGATACTCCTTGTAGTTACCCTTCCTTGTCTTCTTTATCACCTTAGAGTCCAAGACACTTTCCAATTGTAATGGCTTTGGGGTAGGCAAATCCTTCACCCAGTCATCTTCCTCCACATCTGAAAGTGTAGATTGACTTGTTTCTAGAGGTGATCCTTGTAAGGATATAAGTCACAAACATTGAAAATAGGTGAAATTCCCAAATTAGGGGGCAATTCCACTTCATAGGCATTCTTTCCATATTTATGAAAAATCTTTAGTGGTCCAATCTTCTTCATGAGTAGCTTAGTTGGTTGGCCTTTGAGTAGCCTCTCCTTCCTGAGGTAGGCAAGTACTAGATCCCCAACCTTGAATTGCAAGTCCCTCCTGGTCTTATCAGCTTTGGTTTTGTACTTCTCCACTTGTTTTTGTAAATTCTTATTGACTTGATCATGTGGCTCCTTCATTTGCTTTGCAAATGATTCTCCTTGTGCACTCCTCTTGTCCCTCAAACTAAGATCCCTCAGCTCCAAAATCCCTCTAGGATTGACCCCATAAACTATCTCAAAGGGGATTTTACCTTTACTCCTATTAATGGAGTCATTGTATGCAAATTCTGCCTGCCCTATGATATGATTTCAAGATTTTCCATGTTGTTTAGTAAAACACCTCAGCAAATTCTCGAGTGACCTATTCACCACTTTTTTTTTCCCATCTGATTGTGGATGGTAGGCTGAGGAGAAAGACAAATTAGTTCCAAGCATCTTCCAAAGGGTTCTCTAGAAGTGACCCACAAACTTTGTATCCCTGTCACTGACAATATTCAAAGGCAAACCATGAATTCTTACAATATCCCTAAAGAAGAGTCCTGCAATCTGAGAAGCATCATTTTTTTTCTTGCATGGAATGAAGTGTGCCATCTTTCTAAAACGGTCTACCACCACAAACACACTGTCATTTCCCCTAGGTGTCTTTGGTAACCCCAAAACAAAATCCATATTAAGGCACTCCCAAGGCCTTTGGGGTATAGTTAATGGTTGATACAACTGACTATTGCTGCTTTGTACTTTTTCCCTCTGACAAATCTGACATTTCTCTACAAATCTCCTCACATCTAATTGCATCTTTGGCCAATAGTAATACCTATGCACCTGCTTCAAAGTTTTATCCACTCCAAAGTGGCCTCCCAAGCCTCGTTGGTATTTTTCCTTCACAATGTTTTCCCTCATAGAGCACTGAGGTATACACATAAGATGACCTTTGAACAATATGCCTTCCTGCAACACATACTCACTAAAATCCACCTTGAACCCCTGCTGAAACTTTACACAAGCTTCATAAGCTTCTTTTAAATCTATGTCTTCCTTGTAGAGGTCTTTCAAATCATCCAACCCTACACTTTGTAGTTGTATCTCCTGGATTGTGAGTACTCTCCTACTAAGAGCATCTGCAACCTTATTTCTAACCCCTTTCTTATGCTTAATAACAAACATGTAATCCTACAATGATTCTACCCACTTCATATGTCTTTGATTTAATTTTTCTTGTCCATTTAGGAAACTTAGGGCATCGTTATCAGTGTAGAACACAAACTCCCTAGGTAATAGGTAGCATCTCCACTTCTTCAAGGCTTTTACCATGGCATATAACTCTAAATCATAGGTGGAGTACTTTTGTTTTGCCTCATTCAACTTCTTAGAGAAGAATGCCACAGGGTGTCCCTCTTGGCTTAGCACTGCTCCTATAGCCAGCTTGCTAGCATCACACTCTACCACAAAAAGTGGATTAAAGTTAGGGAATCTAAGTGTAGATATCTCTGCAATCCTCTTTTTCAACATCTCAAACCCCTAGTCTACTGCTACTATCCATTCAAACTTACATTTGATTCCACCTTTTATGGTTCAAAATTGGGGCACATACATGACTAAAATTTCTCACAAATTTCCTATAGTAGGAGGCCAACCCATGGAAACTCCTAACATCCCCTATGGACCTAGGTGTAGTACATTCCAAAATGGACTTAACTTTATCAAGGTCCATTTTCATACATCCATTGGCAACCACAAAACCAAGGTAGACTAGTTCAGTTTTGAGAAACTCACACTTTTCTTGATTTATCATCAACTTCTCTTGATGTAGATTTCTTAAGACCATCTCCAAATGCTTCATGTTCTCCTCCTTGGACCTGCTAAATATCAAAATATCATCAAGGTAAACTATTACAAACTTACCAATAAATTCTGCCAGCACTTCATTCATGAGCCTCATGAATGTGCTAGGTGCATTACTTAGGCCAAAGGGCATTTCTAGACACTCATATAGACCCTCATTGGTCTTAAAATCTGGCCTCACCCTTATCTGATGGTACTCTGACTTCAATTCCACCTTAGAAAAGTAGCTGGATCCTCCAAGATTATCCATCAAGTCTTCTATTTGGGGCATTGGGAACCTATATCTAATTGTGATCTTGTTTATAGCCCCAGAGTCTGTACACATCCTCCATTTTCCATCCTTCTTAGGTGCAAGTAATGTTGGCACAGCACCTAGGCTTAAACTTTTCCTTATCAACCCCTTATCTAACAAATCTTGGATCTATTTTTCTATCTCTGCATTTTGGCTTGGTGTCATCTTATATGCAGCTTTGTTTGGCAAAATTTTCTCCAGTGATAAGGTCAATATGATGACTCACATCCTTCATAGGTGGTAAGGCACTTGGCAAGCCATTATCTACTATGCCATGATACTTATCCAACAAAGCTTGTATCTCTAGTGGCAAACAAACTTTCTCCTTAGTCTCCTCCTTTGGTTTGATCACTATTGCACAACATACTCCTTTCTCCTTCTTCATGGCCTTTAAAAACTCTTTCCCACTCAATAACATCACACTTGTCCCCACATGCTTCTCTTCATTGGCTTCTTGCAATGGATCCATTTGGAATTTCTTTCCTATCTTTGTGATAACATAATTGTTCTTCTCTCCATCATGTATTTCAATGACATCATACTACCATGGACATCCTAGGAGAAGATGGCATGCATCCATAGGTAGTATGTCACATATGACCTTGTCCGTATATTCCCCAATCTCAAACTCAACCATAG
This sequence comes from Thuja plicata, assembly GCA_018584345.1. Taxonomy (NCBI): domain Eukaryota; kingdom Viridiplantae; phylum Streptophyta; class Pinopsida; order Cupressales; family Cupressaceae; genus Thuja; species Thuja plicata. Next base: position 2,055,134 of record MU223249.1, read on the forward strand.
TTTTCTCATCTACCACTATTTGTTGACCCTTGTTCAACCATGAAACCTTGTAAGGTGTGGTATGAGGTATCCTCCTCAACTTCAATTTCTCCACCATCTCAGTGGACACTATATTCTCAATGGATCCAGAGTCTACTATAACCTTGCAAATCTTCCCATGAGACCTACAAGTTGTCTTGAATAAGTTCTTTCTTTGGGGTGGCTATATGGTGTTAGGAACTTTCAATAAGGTTCTCCTTAACATCAAGTTCTCTGCATCTAGTACTGACCCTACCTTGGAAATGGGAGAAGTAACACTTTGAGTGTCATCTTCTTGAACTAAATGATTCCTTCTATCCCCCATTGAAGATGAGGAAGCCTTCTTCGAACACCTGCCTATTGTGTGACCCACTTGGTTGCAATTATAACACCTACCAGTGAAAATTGGATTAGATCTCCCATCTCCCTTGGGGTTGGAACCTACCTCTTTGTGGTCCTCTACCTCTGTATCCTCCCCTTTGGAAAGATCCTCTATACTAGTTTCCTCCACTACTATCCATGAACTGATTATCTTCTTGTCTATTAGGGCTCTGTCCTCTACCAAAGTTACCCCTGCCTCTCTGAAAACCTCTATTATTGCTGCCACCTCTTCCTCTGATGGAAGTCATTTCTTCTTATTGCTTTATCCTCTACTCTCAAATCCAATTAAAATAATTTGTGCATACTGTTAGAGTAATCAGTTTACTCTTTTTCGGCTTATGCTTTCTCTTAGGTGCATATAATTAATACTTTATATTAATTATATTGCGCATCCTAGCTTTTAGGTTTTAGGGTTTGTTCACCTTTATAGGCTGAACATTGTAATGCTTTTCAATTAATTCAGATTATAATTTTGCTCTCATTTTCTGAGCAACTTCTGAGTTCTTCAGCCTTTTCATTTTTTGCTTCTACTTTGTATCAGGTTCTTGCATGCAGGTGTATTCGGGGTCTTTGGATTTGCATGTTTGCAAAATCCTACATGGTATCAGAGCCGCCCTGCTGCTGTCTGGTTTGAAGATGTTTGAAGCCGTGATTCGAAGAAGTCAGTCATAGCCTCTCTGGGGGTTTTCTGAAGTTTTTTTTGGCACTTTGGAGGAGGCACAATCTTCTGGAGAAGATTGAGTATAAAAGGACTCCACCGTTGCATTCAAAAGGCCTGGGAGAGTCGAAATCACATAAAACTTGACTATTTTAGCCTCCGTGGGCACAGGCGAAAAAAATTTGGCCTTCTAGGGCCGTACGGACACGCAAAACGAGAAATTTTTCAAAAAAAAATCAATTTTTATTGATTTTTGGTATTAAAAAAAGCGCTGCCGGTACATTTCTATTCGCGCCACCCGGGCGCCGCCCCGCGGCCACCCGGGCGCCGCCCCGCGGCCACCCGGGCACCGCCCCGCCGGCAACCTCAGCCCGCCGGCTGCCTCTACTCCGCCAGTCCGCCGCCCAGATCAGCGGCTCAACCCGCCGCCCTCCCTCCGCCCGAGCACCGCCCGGTGGCCGCCTGCGCCCGGCCCACCTACCGCCGGCACCCCGCCAGACCGCCGCCCCGCCGGTGGCGCCGCCCGCCGACGTCCGGTGACGGCCAAACGGCCGTCAAGTTTATGCCAGGGTCTATTTTTTCAATGAGGGTGTGTTTTTAGGGGTAGTTGGTTTTTTTCCCATATCTTGGGCATCCGATATCGTTTTTCGGAAAATGAAATATCACCGGAAAGGTGTTTCCGAGCCAGACGCAATGGTGCTAGTTTTGTTTGCTGATTCGGCCGTTTGAGTTCCTGTTTTCAGCGTCAAAGTTGCAGCTTCTTTTTCCCTCCTTCTTGCGCCAGGTTTTGATCTAAATGGAATAAGGTCTGTTTTCTCAGTTTGTTTTCCTTTTAGTAGAGTTATCATGGGCTTCTCTCCTCACCCTTCTATTGTTATTCTGGAATGGGGTAATTATGAGTCATGGGCAAAGGGTATACTTACACATTGTAGGTGGCTTAATTTTTTGCCTCATTTGTATGATCTCATACCTGAACCAGCCACTGTAGAGGGAAAAATAGCATGGGGTTTTATCAGAGATCACATAGCAAATCTTATAGTGTCTAGTGTTGATCATGCCACTGTGTTGGCTATATCGAACATTGAGTGTCCTCACCATCTTTGGACACGTCTTTGGGAGATCTATGGAGACCCTAATCTCTCTCCATTCCCAGAAGATCCTGCTTCAGATTGTCTCCTACCCATTTCTTGGAGAGAGAATACACCCTTTGATCATGATACTTTAGAGGAGCTTGAGTATTTAGACACCCTTACATGTTCTGATGGATCAGAGGCTTGTCTCACAGGTCCCTCTCTTCAGATTGA